>PVKE010015671.1:0-33111 GCA_004027555.1 Craseonycteris thonglongyai
AAAACTGGACACCAGGGATGCAAAGAATGAGCTATGTGGTAAGGAAGTAAAGCAGACACATTAACAGCAGATGCATACACATACTTGAACGAAGCCTTGATAGATGAATGAAAACCTGCAATGAAGAAGTTGAGGGAAGGGCATCATGGGCAGAGGAACAACATGAGCAAAGTCATGGCACGTTCATATTTTACTAGACTGGAGAATTGAGGGTGTCGTGTAGAGACATCCCAGAAAAGGGTGGGAGTTGATACAGGATTGCCAAGAGCTTCAGATGTCATCCTAAGGATTATAGATACATCCTATCGCAAATGCAGTACGTACCACCAACCACATTTAAACGTTAAACACAGACTCTGTTAAATACAGTGCTTTCAGAGCTGTGACTTGGAGAGAAAGCTGGTAAGTTAAAAGAGAGCAGATCAATAGTAAAGCAGAGGCATTTGGGAGGCATTCGAATGCTCGGTGAATGATGAAGTGTTGATTTAAAGTTTTCTAGCCTTATCAAGGGGAGAGATGAGTTACCACTTGAATCTAAATTCCCCAAGATGTTAACTCGATTAATAGACAACAGCCTCTTTTTTATCTTCTGTTCTTGTGCATCTTAAAGTATTAGACAATCAGTAGTTACTTGGCACATGTTGAATCAGAAGACATACTTGTCATGAATAGAGCGATTCATTTGTTTGGATTTGACAAATGTTTAATTCTTTAAGCTTTTTCTTTGTCTTCTTTTTTGTTTTTAATATGGTAAAAATCACTCAGAATACATGGTTATGATGAATTTAGAGTACTTCTATTTTTCTGTCATTTTATATTTTTCTATCTTATATGAAGTACTCTAAAAATTTTAAAATGTTCGTGGGTTTTGTTTTGTTTTTTTGTAAAAAATTCTTATAAAGAGCAGTTTATTTCCCTTTATCAGCCAAAAACTCTGATCAGCGTGTTAAGACAAGTTTTACTTCGTTGACAGGTTTTCCAGTTATTAAACTTAAATCACATTGTTCTAAACTCCATCCCTGTTAAAAGTCCTGGTCAGAGAGTTACCCTCCAATTTAGAAAGTATGTCTAGTTTAGTCTGGCTTTGACCTGGTGGAGAAAACAGGGAAAATTCTTGCTCCTACCATATTGAGCACAACCATGACTGAAGGAAAGAAAAGTTGGTTGAGTCTTTAGAAAGTAGCTATTTCAAACTTACCTTTATTACACTTCTAGCCAGGACCTGAGTTATTACAACAGCTGTGAGGTGCTCCCTTTGCAAAGCATTTTAAGGAAGGAGGACCAGAAGTTAGACCACTTAGATTAAGGCAAGCTAGCAACAGACCATTTCAAAACTTGATGACATCTCCTAATGCCTAGCATCCACATTTCTTTCCATTTTGTTTTAAGGGGATATCTCCTTGGCTGTGCTTTTTCATAAGATAAAAGTTTATTGGTAATATCACTTGGCATTCTAAAGGCATGATCAACGTTATTGGAAAAGGGCACAGCGATGTCACATTCACCAATCAGAGGATTTCAAATTATAGGGTTATCTATTAGATTAGAGGTAGGCAAGCTTTTTCTTTAAGGGCCGAGTAGTAAATGTTTTAGGTTTTGTGGGCCAAGAGACAAAATTGAGAATATTAAGTAGATACTGATATAACCACTTAAAATGTAATCGTTAAAAAGGTTTTTAAAAAGGCATTTTTAGCTGATGAGCCATCAAAAACCAAAAAACAAAAACAATCAAGTTGGGCTGGATTTGGACCACAAGCCATCACTGAACAGCCCTGATTTATTATGTTGTTGCTCAAAATAGTCATATAGTAGCAATTTCATCTGTTATCTATGTCTGAGGTCCATTACCAAACTATTTACTTACCTTATTAATCATCACCTTGAAGTTGGATTATAGGAACAGGATTTTGGTCATGAATGAGTCTGATTTTATTTATTTTTTATTTTTACTTTTTGACAGAACAATCTATTTCCCCATATTAAGAAACAGATTATTTCACACACTTGTTCATTCATTCTAAACTCAAAATTTGATTGTAATAATTAAAACAACCAGTTCAGTCCAACAGTAGTAAAACAGGAAATGCTGTTCAGACATAGACTAAATACTGGCTGAGCCTATTTGGAGTGACTGTTTTTGTTATGTCAGAGCCCTGATCCCAAGAAGAATAGGGTTCAAGAGGACCCAGAGGTGGGGGAGAAAGACCTCCCAGAGGAAGGATCCTGTCCTTGAGATAAGCCTGGAGCCTAGATGGAATTGGGCTCAAATGAGGAGAATCGGAGGACGGGGGCTCCAACCTTGTCTCTCAGGCTCTGAAGAAACCTCTAAGGAAAAACTAAAATTTTCTAAAGTTATCAGGAGACAGAAAGAAACACCTGGACCAGACTTCAGAAAGGTTTCTCACACCTCTCAATGCCCTTCACTGTCATTCCTGAACTTGAGATTAGGGCCATGAAATGATGTTTATTTGAGCGCCTGCCATGTGTCATCATGTGTCAGTCACTATTCTGAGTACTTATGTTTAATTTAATCTCAATAACTAATGAGGTGGGTAAAGTCCTCCAAGTCATAGAGACTCCCATGTCACTGAGCTGTGAGCCTGTATCCGCCTATCTTCAAAGCCCATGCATTTTTCCCACTATATGAATCATCATTCTTGATAATTCATTTGATTGGTACCCTCACAGAGGAAATAGATTTTGAACCCTCTTTTCAATCCAAGAAAGAAAACATGGTGAAGTTTTGAGGCAACTTTTGTTCTGATTGGGCTGTGGGCTTTCAGTGCCCACTAGGCAGCCTTCGTCCACGCTGTTGAGCTGAAGCAACTCAGCGCCAAAAGACTATGCAGAAAAGGCTCTCTCCTGTCCTAGTTTGGAGATACAAAACTGTCCAATCCCTTTGTTGGCTGTGTTGGCAATAAGAACCATGTGGCTTTTAAAAATGTTCCTAATATTCTTTGATTCAGCAATTCCACATAGGCAAATACTCATGCAAGCACTCACCAATAGGAATTTTTGTTGAATCTTTATGCAAAGAACCAAACTAAGTGTTTAAGCATTGGGGATCTGATCGATAAATTGTGCTATATTTCTACACTAGGATTCCATTAAAATCTCAAAGCTGTGGAACCAGTTGATTTCTCTGAGAGGCCAATTCATGGGGAAGGACTCATTGCTGAGAATCTCATTGCTATGGTCACCTTGGCCCCGTCATTCAAATGCCAAAAGATGAGATAGAAGGAAGACCAGCAAGTGCCATGGCTTCCTTTATCTAACCTCCATGTCCAAACTACAATCTGACTTCAGCTTTTTGACTTTATCTCCTGACACTGTTTCTCTAACTCACCCCCACATTCCTCTGACATCAACATTTTCCCTTTCCCTCAAAAATACTATACTTCATACTTTTGCATATACTAGTAGCCCTAATCACTGAGGAATGAGTCCCACCTCCTGGTATCCATGCTGTTACTTAGTCCCTTCCAGAATTGAACAAGACTGACTGCATAAACAATAGGATTGAGCAGAAATGACATTGTATGACTCCTGAGCCTAGGTTATTCCTCTTCATTTTTGCTATGGAGAAAGCCAACTGCCATGTTGTAAGGACATTCAAGTAGCCCAATGGAGAAAACCACATGGTAAACAGCTGAGGCCACCTACCAACAGCCAGCAGTGTGGCTGAGCCATCTTAGAGCAGATCCACTAGCCCCAGTCAAACTTTCAGACACCTATAGCCATACCAGCAGCTTGACAACTAGCTCATGAGACACACGGAACCCAAATCACCCAGCTAAGCAGCTTCTGCATTGCTGCCTGACAGAAACTGTGTAGGCATTGCTTTAAAGCACTAAGTTTGAGGTAATTTGTTATGCAGCAATAGGTAACGAATACACGTATGCTGTGACCTCTGCTAACTTCGCTACTCATTTCCCGTTATCCTTCCAGATCTTGTTTGAATACCTCTTTGATGGAGCCTTCCCAACCCTTTTTGACTGAATTGATTGCTCCCTCTCAATTTTGCCACCCAAATTATTTACCATCCTATTAATGCAATTATCATAAGAAAAGATGTTTTAATTTTTTGCCACCCAAATTATTTACCATCCTATTAATGCAATTATAAGAAAAGGTGTTTTAATTATAGTACTCTATCAATTCTGGGCTTCTTGAGAAGCTTTGCAACGTACACATACATACTTCAAAGAACTAGTGTTCCTAATAGGAGCCCAGAAGATGGTTGAATAAATAATGAGTACCTATAGGAACCGGAGGACATTTAAGCCAAATACATTTGAAGCAATGGTATTTTCAGTGCAGGTTTGACTAGAAAGGCTAACTCCTTCAAAGGGGTTTCATTAACTAGTGCCTAGTTCTATTCTCATTCATCAAAGTAGAATAATGGTAATTGGTTGTTTTTTTGGAAGACAATTATAAAATTAAATTAAGAATATGTTTCCAAAGGCAATTGGAATGTTTAGCTGAGCTAGACAGTGAATATCTAATGCCACCCTGCCTGTTGCCATAGCTGTCTGGACTGCCTGATCTTGTCGAATGAAACGTGCTCAAACCCCAACAGCATACTTAGTGGGTTCTAAGCGGGAGCTGAGGAGATGGAATGGAGAATTGGAGGTAAATTGTGCATCCCCTCACACCTGCTTGCCTAGTATGGCCGTAGCCTCAGCCCCCTGACTCTTGGCTTAAATAACGTAGCGTTGGCCTTGGGTGGCCCTTCCACATTGTCGAACACTCCCCATTCCCACACGGGCTGTTGGCTTCTTATGCTCCTCAGCTGTCTTCCTGGAGACTTCCTCTCACCACGGAGCATGCTTAGTCTACTCAGGGATTTAATGCTCAGGGAGAAGCCATCCACCTGTGAGAGACAAGAATTAGTAGATAAATATTCCTTCCTCACTCTTCGAGTAAGACAGCTCTGAGATGTGTCCGACCTGTGGGATTGAACCCCCAGTTGCCCACAGTAATAACCTCATTACTCCTCTGTGTATTGGGTTGTTTGGGGCTTTTTTTGTTTTGTTTTGTTTTGTTTTTCCATTTTCCTGTCTCACTTCTTCTACTCCCTCACTTGTGCTTCTTGGAATCACATCCTGATTAAGCTGTTTGCACCCCACCAAAATCCTTGTCTCGGGGACTGCCTCTGGAAGAACAAAACGAAGACAGAGAGGCTGCCAGTCCCAGTCTCCCTCCTGGCCTCTGTGTTGAAGATGCCGTACACTAGGCACATGTGCCATGGCGGGCTGAGGTGTGATGACCCCACTGATCTGTGTGCGTTTGTACTGTGTCACACAGCTAATGAGTGCATGGATTAAGGGCTCATGCCAAAGTGTGTATGTGAGATCACAGCTCTGTGCACAGATGGGTATGCGTGCTTGTCTATTACAGGCACCTGTGGGGTGTGTGGGGAGCCTGTTGCAAGTACTGAACTTTGCCATTGTAGCACAAAAGTAGCCATAGACAGCACGTAAACAAATGAGCATGTCTGTGTCCCAATAAAACTTTATTAACAAAAGCAGGTGATGGGCCAGATTTGGCCCATGGAGCACAGTTTGCTGACTTCTGACTTCAAGAGTAAGTAACAGGTATCTGGGAAGAGAAGGAGGAAGACCTGGCAAAGGGAAGAAAACACATAAAGGCAAAGATTAGAAAATCAGAGGAGGGAAAGCTGGGATGGCTCAGTGGGTAAAGCACTCTCTTTGAGGCCCTGAGGACCAAGGATCGAATCCCGGCCCCAGCCCATGCGGACCCACATGCTGAACTGGGGTGTGCCCCCAGTTCAGTTCTTGCCGGGACCTATGTGGGAGGTTCCCGGCCCAGTTCCTGCCCTGCGCAGCCCTGCTCCCGCCTGTGGAATAAAACTATATGGAAAACTAATGTCAATTATGGAGACTGCCCTGGGCCCTCCCCTTTCTCTCTGTCTCTCTCTGTCTCTGTTTCTCTCTGTCAAAAATCAATAAAATAAATCTTTAAAAAAAAGAAAAAAGAAACTCAGAGGAAATGAAACAAACTGAGTTATCAAAGAGTCCTTATTTGGTAATAAGAATAATATTAATCGAAACTAACTTGTATTGAAGACTCGGTGTAAGCCAGAATATGGGTTGTTTTCCATAAACTCTCATTTAACTCTTACTCTCTCTGAGTTTGGGGGATGGTTGTTTTCTTCACAGTACATATGAAGAGACTAAGCTCAGAGAGGGTAAATAACTTGCACATAGCCACACAGCTGGTAAGTGGCCAGGTGTAAGGAACCTGAACAACGTATTAGAAGCCTGGTAGGGTGCTGTCAGCACATCTTCATCTTCATGCCTGCCATTAACGTTTTTGTTTTTTTGGTGTTTGTTTTGTTGGGTTTTTTTGACAGAGAGAGAGAGAGAGAGAGAGGGAGAGGGAGAAAGAGAGAGAGAGAGAGAGAGAGACAAAGAGAGACAGAGAGAGAACTGAACTGGGAGAAATCCCCAGTTCAGCATATGGGTCCACACGGGCCCAGGCCAGGATTCAATCCTCAGTCCCCAGCGCTGCAAAGTGAGCGCTTAACCCACTGAGCCATCCCAGCTTCCCCAGCCTGCCATTAACTTTAATGGCTTTTTTTTTTTTTAAATATTTATTTATTTATTTTTATTGTTTTTTTGACAGAGATAGAGAGAGATAGAGAGACAGAGACAGAGAGAGAACTGAACTGGGGGAGCTCCCAGTTCAGCATATGGGTCCGCACAGGCCGGGGCCGGGATTCGATCCCTGGTCCCCAGCGCTGCAAAGTGAGCGCTTAACCCACTGACCCATCCCGGCTTCCCCTTTAATGGCTTTTTACAAGTGTTTTTGCTTTACCTTCCAAATGGTATTTGATTTTTCTTAAGATTTATTTTATTGTTTTTGACAGAGACAGAGAAAGACAGAGACAGAGAGAGACAGAGAGAAGTGGGAGAGCCCAGAGTAGTCTCCATAGTTGTACATCATCGGTTTCCAACATGGCTTTGCTACATATGGTGGGCAGAGTCATGCAGGGCAGGAACAGGGCCAGGAGCCTCCTGCATAGGAGGTATACCCCCCTCGAGCCTGGAGGCTGAACCAGGGACCTCCCACATGGGAAGCTTGCCCCAATGAGAACCAAAATGGGGGCCTCCCACATGGGAAGCACACCCCAATTCAGCATATGGGTCCACAAGGGCCGGGGCTGGGATTCGATCCTTGGTCTCCGGGGCTGCAAAGTGAGTGCTTAACCCACTGAGCCATGACTCTTCAGGTATTTCATTTCTTGACTCGGTCCAGTAGCCCTCTGAATGGAGGGCTGAGATGTGTCTGATGGGTTTCTCCCGGGGCTAGTTTGTAAGAAATAGAAGAAAAAAAAAGTGAGATATTTAAATTCTTTGGGGATATTGGTTTAGAACAGATAAGTGAGGAACATTTTTTATTCATATTTGAAGTGATAGTTGAATGTGTGTAACTATTTGCTCTTCGAGATGGGGAGAGAACACAGCCCAGATCTTAGAATGTGAAATATGGATTAGATGACATTTTGAGGAAACTGATAAACACACCATCCCTCAATTGGACTTCACTTGCCTGTGAAAATCCTTTTGCGGCCCATAAATGAGACAGCATGATTTGAAATTATAAAGATAAGTGGACTAAGTCTGCTGGAATATTAAAATACATGACACCAATGAGAGAATAATTTTTTTTGGCAAAAGTTTCCATTTCTCAAAATGTTATCAGGACATTAGCGGTATCTTTACAGCTAACAATAACCCTTGGAATAAGGAAATGTTAAGAGATAAGGACCACAGCAGTTGTGAAATCCAGAGAGGAAGAGGCCCAGGGGATAGGAGTAGATAGACACTGATGTCCTTAACAACAGCGTTTCATTTCCAACAACCCACCTACTGCTAGATAGAAACTAGGCTTTCTAACCCAGATAGTATGCTTTCTTTCACCTACCTGTGTAGATGGTTACTTTGAAAAGTGTGTGTGTGTGTGTGTGTGTGTGTGTGTGTGTGTCTTGGGAAAATCAAATGCAGAGAAATAAGTGAGAACATGTACATATATTAAAAGTCTTTCGGGAATGCTGGGATAGCTCAGTAGTTAGAGCACTTTGCCTCGTAACCATGAGGTCGGAGGATCGAATCCCAGCCCCAGAGCATACAAACCCATGTGCTAAACTGCGGTGTGCAACCAGTAACCACCAAGAAGACAGCAAAGGTTCTCGTATCCCACGTGGGAGGCCTCCAGTTCCGTTCCTACCCCACACGTCCCCACATCCACCTGTGTAGAATGAAACCATGTCACAACTAATGATGTACAACTATGGAGACTGCTCTGGGCCCTCCCCTTTCTCTCTGTCTCTCTCACCTTCTCTCAAACAATAAAATAAATCTTTTTTAAAAAATGTCTTTCAGAACATCGATGATATAGGTCCATGATTCCTAGGTTTTGAAATATCACAGAAATTCTCCCTCAAAAACTTTGAGGTTGGGGAAGCCGGTATGGCTCAGTGAGTTAAGCGCTCACTTTGCAGCCCCAGCCGGGGGACACAGGATCGAATCCCAGCCCTGGCCCATGTGGACCCATGTGCTGAACTGGGGAGTGCCCCCAGTTCAGTTATCTCTCTGTCTTTGTATCTCTCTCTCTCTCTCTCCCTCTCTCTGTCAAAAACAATTAAAAAAATTAAAAAAAAAAACTTTGAGGACTGACATAAGGCTATCATTTTTTTTATTTTGCCAAGCAAGAATATTTTTTTAAAAACTTGCAACATTTTTATTACTTTCTTCTCATGAAAGAAAGGACAGTTCATACACTCACATGCCCACACCTCCCAATGACCCACTCACATGTATTCATTTACGCACATACACTCACATATACTCACATAGAAAGAGGAAGTTCATAAGCTCAGCGTGAACAAAACTGAGTAAATGTAAACATATGCACAAATTCATTAGGCTTATCTTGCTAAAGAGCAGTAAAAATTCAAATATAGAAACACATCACATAACTTAATGCAAAATATGAAGAAGGAGGAGGAGAAAATATTTCAACTGTTATAGGAGACAATGCAGAATAAAATTAAAAGGAAGGGGTTAAGGTGAGAAACGTAGAATGCTGAAGACGAAACCTGAATGTTAAATGAGCAATAACAGTAGCTGGGGGCCCAGACTCTGAGATCCATCACTTCCTAGCTTAGGGCCCTAGGCAGGCGGTTTAACCTCCCACACTCTCAAAAGAGGCTAATAGAGCATCTACCTCACACACTCTTTCCTGGTGAGTGGTTCCAACATATAAGGCTGGCCCTCAGCAAGTGTTATCTAGTAACACTGGAAACTATTAAAAAAAAAAATGCTTAGGGAAGAAATATGTTTCACATGAATATTCATATAGACATTGACAAGGCTATTGATCTAGATTGTTCTCAAAGTGTATACTAGGAAGCCCGGCACCACCTGGGAAAAGTACATTCTCCAGCCCCACCCAGCCTCCTGAATCAGAACCTTTAGGGATGGGGACCCACATCCTGTATTTTCAACAAACCCTCTCTGATGCCAACCCACACTGATGCTGAGAACCACTTATCAAACCTTGATCCTGAAAAGCTGCTAATCCAGAACATATGATTGGACAAAGAGAGAGAAAGAAAGTACAGATCTCTATGAGTTAAACTTCCTTTTAAACTCTAGGATTATGCTGGTCCAACAATCGGTGAAGTATCTGTGAGCCTATAATGCCTTGCCAGTACAATAGGAAATGGATTTTGAAACAAAGTAAATTGAGCTGGATTACTTTTTTTCCCAAGTTGCAGAGCATCAAGGAAAGATCAATGCTTAAGGCCTGAATATGACCCTAATCGCAAAACCTCTCACACAGACCCTGGCCACAGGAGGCCAGATGGAAAGGCTGGTGACAGAGGACCAGAAGTGCCATTTGTTCCAAAGCATCAGAACCCATTTACTCTGATTAATGGCAGTTGAATACCTGGAAAACTTTTCCCAAAGGCACAAAACAATATTCCTCTCTATCAGGTTCAAAGACAAACACGAGCATGAATCAGGTTCCACCTCACGTTTTTGCCATCTCCTCTCCAATTTCCAAATCGTCAGTAAAGATTTAGACAAAAAGTAAGGAAGTAAAGGGCAGAAAAGGTAAGAAGATGTTTTTGGCTAACATTTGCCTCAGATATCTTAGGGACTGTCTTAGAAGTTAAAAAGTTGGTCACCAGAAGTTAAAAGCACTGACATTAGAATGAACATGTATTGTGTGCTGTGTAGGAATACAATCTGGCCTTCAGGTCAACTACTAAATACAGCCAACATTTATTGTGCTTCTATTATGTGACAGGCAATGCTCTTTGTTCCCTGTATTTATTTACATACATTTGATCCTTATAACCACCCTATGCAATAAGTATTGTTATTACTTTCTGTACTGAGTTGAATAGTGTCCCTTAAAAATTCACATTCCCCACCCCCCGCCACAGAACCTCAGAATGTGACCTTATTTGGAATTGGGGTCTTTGTGGATATACAGTTGACACAGGAGTCAGGGACGCCAACCACCAATGCAGTCAAAAATCCCATATAATTTAAGTCTGCCCTCTGCATTTGCAGATTCCCACCCTCAGCAGTGACCCTTGAACTATGTGGGTTTGAAATGCAAAAATCCGTTGAAAAAAATCCCCGTGTATGTGGACCTGAGCAGTTCAAATGTGTGTTATTCAAGAAGCAACTGTAATTAAATGAGGTCATACTGGATGGGGGTGGGCTCTCAATCCAATGTGATGATATCCTTAAAAGAAGAGAAGGGACATACCAAAGACACTAAAAGAATGTCATGTGAAGACAAAGGCAGAGAGTGGAGAGATGTGTCCACATCCGGAAGGCCTAGGTCACCATCAAACCCCCAGAAGCGAGGAGAGGGGCGTGAAATAGTTGTCCCTCATGGCCTCCAGAAGGAACCAACCTTGCCAACATCTTGATTTCCAACTTTGTCCTCCAGAGCTTTGAGAGTAAATTTCTGTTGTTCCAGTCACCCAGTTTGGGGTTTGTTATGACACCTAAGACATTCATCCACCTCATTTGGACATATAGAAATGTAGGTTGAGAGAGGTCACCTCCCACGCAGGCTCACACATCCTACTTGCATCCTGTGTACTCTGGGTCAGCTGGAGAGGGCTTCGGGCAAGTTATTTCCTGTTTCTGGGCTCTGTTTTCTGACAAATTAACAAATGTACACATGAGGACTCAAACCTCCTTGGGGTAATTGGATTGGATTATATTTAAGCCTTCTGCTAACCAACGTTGAGCCTCTTTGATTAGAATTCTGGAAGCTTGGAAACAACCACAAAAAAAAATTCATTTATACAGCATTTCCCATTTAAGCTTTGCTCTTCTCTCTGTGGTAACTTCAGAGTTCCTGTCTTTTTATGAACTTAGGAAGAGTTAACAAGCAGTAATAAATAGTCAGGACTGGTTCTTATTTCAAATGTCTGTACGTGTTTGGTCTTGTCAGAGACACGATTGAAGAGGGGCTCTGTAATCAGGGGAGAAATCTTACACTGTATTGTCATTTCTCTTGATGCAAGCTAGGAAAAGATACTGGTTCAGATTCACTGGGGTGAATGATTAGAAAATTGCCCCGACTGTCAAAGTTTTCAGTGTTCAAAAGCAATGCAAATTTTCTGAACTACTTAGAATTTCTAGATGTCACAACAGAGATATTACCAAAATATAAGAACCAGCGCTTTATAATCAGGAAAAAAATAATACATTCTTTTTCCAAAAGCCACAATATTTGTTTGAGTGCATGAGGGAATAAAAAACGCACCAAGCAAAGCATTCATTTTGTTTAGAAATAAAATAATCAGTCGCTTTTTATAATGTGTTCATGTACTCTTCTGTAGCAGTAAAAAAAAATTGCGTTTTATATATAATTATATATTCTATAGATGCCAGAAAAAATAAAGGAAATGAAAAGCTGATCTATGTGGGTGTAATATTATCTTGTTATCTATGTTCTTTATGTTGCATGAGTTGCTTCCACTTCTATTCCAACCCAGAAAAGTAATTCAAAAATTGTTCCTGGTAGTTTATTCAAAAATTTGGTTTTCCAAGACTCCCTCCAAGAGTCTGTGGTGGGTTGTTATTTTTGCCATAAAAGTGTGTAACACAGAGGGGTGTCCCATCATTTGTTTTCTTAGAGGGGTGGGTAGACAGTACCCTTCGAGTATTTTGCACTGTTTGAATTTCTTTTTTGTTGCGCTAAGGAATGAAATGCCAAAATCATTGAAGACTGTCTGGAGAGTAGTGACCTGATCTGAGGTGTTCTTCTCTTCGGAGTTGGGAGCTCTGTATCATTTTGAGATCCTGAGCCAGAATTTCATGACATTTCTTTTTGTGAGCATGCCACTAATTTCTGGCCCACAAAAATACTGCCAACATCTCTGTAAGTTAATATATGACACAGAATCAAGAAGCCAAGGATCAGATTTTATTTCACAATTTCAAAATGGAACTAAACTTTGCAGAAAGCAATTTGCAGGAAACAATTCTTTATAGTACGATGAGTTATGGGCTCTCTCAAAGGAGCATCATCTCATTCTCAATATGGGATTTTAATGTGAGAGCTTGCTTACTCGTGCTACAGAAGGCGGCTATCTGACTTGTTCGCTCTCTTATTTATAAAGGCATATAATTTTTATGGATCAGCAGATAATTTTTAAGCACCTACTCACATCCATGTGCAGACCTTGGAAATGAGAATATAGTGATAAATAAGCCAGCTGCAGCTTCTGTCATCATGGAATTTATAGCTTAGCAGAGAAGACATTGAATAAGGAATGCAAATGCTCTAAGCATCACCTACGGCAAGTTTGGGTGTCATTGGAGCATAAAAGAGATGGAGCCTCACCTAGTTACGGGGATCAGGGAAGGCTTCCTGTCAGAAGTGGCACTTCGAGCCTTCAAGATTGTGAGCCAGGAAAGGTAGTAAAGGGGTAAGGACTGGAACAAAAATATTACAGGCAGAGAGACCAGTGACTATAAGAAGTTGCTGGAGTGTTTAAAGAATTAAGAGAACTCTAGATATATTAACTGTCATGTTTTCCTAAATGAATGTCTAGTAATTCTGGCAAAGGGCAAGGTGAAGTGAATTCCTAGAATCTCTTACTGACTCCAAAAAGACTCTTTAGCATCATTGGCTTTTACCAGATCTTTCACTGGGCACATCCAGTTCTAGTATAAGAGGATGCAAGAGGGTGGCTCAGAGAAGGTCCTAGGGGAATGGGCTCTATTCTACCTGAGAATCCCTCCAGGACAGTCAGGAATGTGGACTCTCCAAAAGAGGCTCATTAACAGATTTTTGATCTCAAAGCAAAGTTGGTGTATTCGTCAGGGCCAGACTATGCTGTGCTGCAGTAACAAATCAACCCCAACATTTTAACAAACATAACATAACAGAGATTCTTTCTTGCTCAAGCTGTATGTCCCATGTGGACCTACTGGGGAGTTCTGCTTCACATAGCTACTAAGGGGTCTAGTCTGGCAGAGACTCTGCCAACTTTGTCCTGTGTGGAGCACAAGACCTTCTTTGAAGCTGTGACACAGAAAGAAAATTGAGGTCTCGACACCAGCTCTTAAATGCTTCAGCCTTGATGTGATAGTTTCTGTTGGCTAGAAGTAGTCCTATGGCTCCAGCTAACTGAAAGCAGGTGAGAAATGTGAGGAAGCCATAGACAGTCCCCCAGAAGTTACTATCTCTGTTGCAGTTGGAGTCTAGGAAACAAGGTGAACTGAAAGCCTTGAAGATGGATCCAAAGAGCTCTAAAGGAGAGAGAAAATATATGAGTTTTTCATAAGATGGGTAGGAACAAAGTAATATATGAATGGAAGAAATGGACTGTTTGGAGGCTTTCTTTTAGCATTAATATAAATAATAATAGTCAAGGGGCAACTGGGATGGCTCAGCGGGTTAAGCGTTCATTTTGCAACCCTGGAGACTGAGGATCAAATTCCCGCCCTGGCCTGTGCCGACCCTTATGCTGAACTGGGTGAGCTTCCCACGTGGGAGGCCCCAGCCCAACTCGTGGCCTGCGCGGCCCCCGCCTACCTGTATGGAACCAGTCAATAACTGACAACGTACAACTATGGAGATTGCTCTGGGCCCTCTCCCTCCTCTCTGTCTCTCTCTATCTCTGTCTCTCTCTGTCTCTGTCAAAAACAATGAGATAAATCTAAAAAAAAAAAGTAGTCAAATTGTCAATTGTGCTCACTAAATGCTAGACATTGGACTTTACATAGGCGGTCTTATTGAATTTTCACAATAACACTTTGACATAGGTACAATATTATTTCAATATTGCAGATGAGGAGACTGTGCCCAAGAGCAGTGAAGTATCTGACTCCATGTTAGCAACATGGAAGTTAGGATTCATTGATTCTGGGTCCCAGAATTGATCCCAGTTTCAGAGCCACTGAACTTTACCATTGCCCTTTAGCCATGACCTAGAAGCCAAGAGATTAGACACATCAAAAATCCAAGGTACTTTAGTTAGATGAGGAGGCAGTTACTATGTAGGGATGGAAATAAAAATGCCAGCAGTCTTATCTTGTCACAGCTAAACAGGACGACTTTGGAAGTCACAATTAGAAATATGGGTTTCCCTGGCTCAACATCAGAGCCCAGTGATAAGCAAGGCCTTTCCAAAATCATTTGTGACATGTGGACACACAGTAGCCTCCAGCTCAGAGCCTCCAGGAGACCTCTTGAATGGCCTCTGTAATATTCCAGATACATAGAAAGAGCTATTACTTCCAAAAAAAACAACAACATGAAAATGAATTTAATATCATATTTTTACAATCCTCGTTTGAAGAAATTTCAGTGAACTAATGGAAAGAGAAAATTAGCCACTTTAACTATAATAACTTGAATATTAGACTTATCCAGTTATAAGTTTATAGGCCCTTTGATCAAGGGCCAGAGAAGTTGCCTAGAAAATGAATTAAAGCTGTTTCAAAAGTATACAAAAAAGACATTTAAAAAAACCCTCTCTTATTGTACTTAAAACAGTCTAGGCAAGAGATAATGAAGGTATAACTGGAGCAGAGGTGGTGGGAAAGGAAAGAAACATTGCAGAGATACAATCCTGCCAATGTGAGTGGTGGAAGGAACAAGAGTAATTGGGAATAAGGTGCATAAGAAATTTAACTTTTGGGAGTTCATTAGAGCTAAAGAATAGAGAATAGATCGCAAATGATCAGAAAGGAGATACAAAGTCTTCGGCTGATGATGTTGAGTTTGAAAGATATGTGAAAAAAAATTCAGGCAACAACAGACAGCAAGAAATAGCAAATAAAGGTGAAATGACAGGGCCTGGGATGTTGGCTTGGGTGCCTTCAAGATAGACATGTTGTCCAAAGCTGAAATTAAAAGCACTGAGAATCTCAAGTCCTGACAACGAAGCAGGTCACCTGGGACTTGCATATTGCTGGTAGAAGTATACATTGTATCAATTTGGAAATGCTTTACAACGTGCACTAAAAAGCAAATATCCACATACCCTATGATCCAGCAATGTATATATCCTCAGCTCATTATTTTCCAAAGAAAATTGAATGCATATACCTACCCAAGGCACGTGCAAGAATATTTTCAGCTATGTCTTTCATAATGAGCCAAACTGGACACAACAGAAATGTCTACTACCAGTAGAAAAGATAATGGATGGATGGATGGATGGATGGATGGATGGATGGATGGATGGATGGGTGGATGGATGGATGGATGGATTAAAGTAGGCAGTAGTAAAAAGGAATTAGTAAAAGGTAACTGCTGTTACTTATCACATGGGTGACATTCATGGGCTCAATATTGAACAAAGGAAGCCAAACACAAAACAGTATATTCTGTATAACTCCACTCCTATGAAGTTCAGGAACAAGTAAACCAACCCGTGGCGATAGAAGTCAGAATAGGGACAACCCTGGGAATAAACCTTACCTTGGCAACTAGAAAGTCTACTGGAGTCGGGGTGCAGGCGTGGGGGAAGGTTCTGTATCTTGTTTTGGGGGGTGGTTACATGAATGTATACTAATGAGAGCAGCAGGGTTTGCCCTGGTGGGAGGTGCTTGGCCTGTGTTTCATTGGACACCATGAATGATGTTTAAGCAGAAAAAAATCTATGTCTACATGTCATCACAAGCACCTACTCTGTAGATGGCACTAGAGCCAGGTTCCTGTTTGTGTATGATTTTGCCAGAATGTATATGTCTGCTGCTCCAATGTCAATTTTGATTACATCTTCACAGTCTGTAAAATTGTTCTGGAAGTGTTTAATGGAATGCTCATGGGAATGTGGCATCATTAAGAACCAAAGTGGCTTTGGCTAGCTTTGCTGCTGATCGGGCAGAGCCTAAAGGGTGGTGTGGGGCACAGGTTAGAGAAGAGCACAGGGACTGCCATATGGCTCTGTCTTCCTCAGCCAGGTTCCCTCAGTCTTCATCCAAGTTAGAAAAAAACCTCCAAAGGAGAGCAATGACTGCCTGACCAATGGGAGATTTCACAAGAAGTACGTCTCCTTAGGTTTCAACCGTTGTCTCCCAAACTTCAGCTTTTTGTTTGTTTGTTTGTTTGTTTGTTTGTTTTTGACAGAGAGAGACAGAGAGAAGGGGGAGGGCCCAGAGCAGTCTCCATAGTTGTATGTCATCAGTTTCCTTCCACGCAGGTGGGCGGGGGCCACTCAGGGCAGCAGCCAGGCTGGGGCCTCCTGCATGGGAGGCACATCCCCTCCAGCCAGGGGCCAAATCAGGGGCCAAGCACTGAACTGGGGCCCTCCTATATGGGAAGCACACCCCAGGGCTACAAAGCGAGCGCTTAACCCACTGAGCCATCCCAGCTTCCCCTCAGCTTTTTAATTTTCACCTTCATAATTCTTGCTATATTTGTCTAATACTTGTTCTAATATTTACTTTATATGCCTTTTAGAGCAACACACTTTTTTTTTACTTCAGTCAACATTTCTAAGTAGGGAATACGGTGTCACCATCGGGCCACTGTCAGTGGAAAGCCAGCCTTTTTCCAACACATATTAAATTTAAATTATTGCATGTGCCACCTTGCATAGTAGCTAGCAGTAATTATTTCTCATCCCCCAAGGTTCCTTCCAGCTTTAAGGCTTTCTGGTTTTAAATTATAAAGTAATCATCCCTCCTGTGTGACTATGAAGTCTCTCAAGGGAGAAGGTGCTCTTTGTTCTTTGACATTAAAACAAAAATGGGAAAAACAACAACTCTGAATTCTTGTGCTAATATTAGTAGTAATAACCAGGGGACCCTTGGTAGGTTCCTTAACTTTGTGGTGTCAACAACAATAACATATGGGATAAACATAGCTTATCCCATAGTCTACTGTGAGAATTGGATGACAGTACAGCCACAACCCCTTCTGAGGCATACAGAGATGTCAAACTCTTACAAATATTGACGTGATAATTGGCCGGTGCAACTGGATATTGGAGGAATCGATCTATATTATGTATGTTGAGACCAACCACCTACTGAAAAAAAAATTTGACTGGGTAATTCTTATCCCTGATTTTTCCATGGAATGCAAGTTGGCTGCAGACTCAGATGGGCCTGGTTAGTGCTGGTTCAGCCACTGACCTTGAGCCAAACAAACCTGAAAGAGAAATTTAACCTTTTGGCTCTTCAGTATCCTCATCTCTAATGGTCCTGCTCTGTGAGGTTGTTGATGTTCAAATGAAATAGCACAGAGGCTGCACTCAGACAGTGTTGTTATTTTTCAAGTGATTTTCTGAGAGTAGGCACCCCAAGTGATGGATGCACCGATAAGCCAATCAACTATTAAATGCCTGCTCAGGGTTGCTAGGCCACCTGCCTTCCCAGTTAAGTTCTGCGAGTCTATTTCTGTCTTGCTGCAGAGATTCTGTGCCCACTGCCTTTCTTCGGAGTGCTACCTGCTTAGAGAGTTGACTCCGGCTGGCCCCTGACATGCCCTGTCAGCCACCCCTCCACTACAGTTTTTATTCCATCTTTATAGAAGGCCATCACGGTTGTCTCCAATCCTTTATAATGGATCACATCAAAGTGTGTCCTGCCGTTTTTTTAAGTCATCCATTATTTACCTGACGGCACACACTCTTCCATCTTATGTCACTCTGGGTTATGGACTGTCAAAAGTTAAGGCTAGGAGATGTGTGTAATAAAGTGTGTTGGGAAAAGGAAGTAAGGCAGTACCGTATGCAACTGCCGAGTTTCTAATGCTAATAATTCAGCAGGTGCCAACGAGGCCGGGTCTCTATTATAGAGTTGAAGCAGGTAATGCTTCACTTTTTAAAATGTAACCATTTCTGTGTTACAGGAAAACAAAAATGGTCTGTGGCCAATAAATGTCAGGTTTTATACTGTTCAATAAATGAAATAAAAAAAGCCCAGCAAAGTAGCTGAGCACACCGGGCTGTAAATACCTGTGGAGTCACTTGTCATCAGCATGTGGGTGGGACTGACTTCGGAGCCCCTGTGCCTGTCAGGGTCTGACCTCTTCCAAATTCAGAGGGTACTGAACCTTGTCCAGCTGGCCTGGGTTCCAGCCTTGGTGCTATGTTATCTTCCGGGACTTCGCCTGGAGGCTATCTGGCCTCACCTGTAGATTCATGCCGCCTCAGGTCCAAACACTTCAATCATTTTTCCCCCCAACACTTTAGAAACCAGCCCCAGAACTCAGGACAGTGCCTCTTCTTTGTGGAACTCCTTATGGCCACACGAAGTCCCTGTCAGAGTCATGGCCTTAACAGGTGCTGTTTCCTCTGCCTAGAATTTCCTTCCTAAATTTACATCCTCACCTGGCCAACATATACTTGCCCCTCAAGTTCAAGGTTTCCTCAAGAAAGCTTTTCCTGACCTCAGAGCTGCCCTGTTATACCCTTTCTGTGATATTTTTCTCTCCCTCTCCTGTCCCTGCCATCCCTACATAATGAAGCTGTGGTGTTGGCCTCCCCACCACATGCACACTTGTCGGCAGCGTTTCCCCTGCGGCCGTCACACCTGGCACTGACCTGGCATATGCACAGTAGGGGCTAGTGAACACTTCGGTGAATGCACAGGCGCAGGGAAGCCAGGTTGGCTCGTAGTCTGTCTTGGTCTAACTTCATTCTCCACTCCATGGGACTGGGATGTGGCTCTCTGAGCCTGACAACTGAGTCCTCTTTAGACTTTCTAAACCCACATGCCTGTCTCATCCTATGCCCTGCTCTTTCCATTTTCGTTTGACAGAGACTGAGTCTCTCCCATCTCTAGAATGCACTGTGGTGGTCCACATCATGTCAGCACATGTTCCCCTAGTCAGAACCGCCTGCCATGTGCATGCATTCACCTAGTGCTTGTCAACCCCCCTCATTCCTGGGTTGGATCCACTCCAGGGACACCCTCTTATTCTGTGGTGCACTCAATGTCCAGTGCTTTCTGGGCCCAGGCTGTCTTCTGAGTACTACTCCCTGGCAGCTTGCTGGGGTCCTCCTAGGCTGTCTGAGTCCACCCCAGTGGCATATCCAGTTGCATATCCCACACTCAGTTTAATTTCCCTAACGTGCTGCATTGCTCCAGAGTCCACAGTGAACACTGGGAGAAGGAGGCCAAAGAGACAGCAAACCCCATTCCAAGCACTGGAATCACACATTAGATGCTGCCCTAGAAGCATCCACAGTTCCTGGAAAGATGACACGGCTAGAGCCTGTACCAGGACCCTAGAATGCGGGTCACCTTCTCTGCCCCAGCCCAAAGAGAGAGCCTCCTATACCAGGAAAGACACCAGTGTAATTGGCACCTTCCAACCGAGACCCTGAGTTCATAGTTCTTAATCACTTACCAGGCAACCCACCCACAGGAGGTGGGTATCATTTCAGCTGTTGGTATGTCGTCATACCTGTGATGACCTTACCATTCAATAGATGTGTTTTCATAGAAATACATGTGAATTTGCATTTTGTACCGTTAAGAGAATGAATAATGCATTGTTAGAAGAATAAATCTGTATATAATATTCACGAATAATACAAGTATATTCATCCCAGATCTGGGGAAGGAGTAGATATTTATTTAGTGTGTTTATGCAGAAATAGATTTAAAGGTGTGTAACCACATTTTTATGAGTCCTTTATAGTTATATAAGCAGAAAGATCAGGCATAACTTCCAACCAGCATAGTGAGTAGACCAAAGAAGACATGTGTCTTAGTACCTCCTCTTACTAGCTGAGATGTCTTGGCAAAGCCCTTAGCTCTCTGAACATTAAGTGTCTTCATCTTTGAATGAGAGCCACAACACTAACCTTGCAAAGCCATGAAGCTCAGAGAAGAGATTATAGATGGCAGGGTTAAGTGGGCTGCAAATCCCACATGAGCAGTAGATGGTGAGGTCAGTAGACCAAGGTTTTGCTCTTGATAGATTCTTGCTGTGTCAACTCAGACAAAAAAAAAAATGTTTGGGGATCCTGGTTTCCTCATATGTAAAGAGAAGCTATTGGTGTGACACGTGTACAGTAGAATCAGATGACTATTTGTTTAGAATGAGAACGCCTCTCTCCCAACACCATAACCACTATTACTGTCACTGTTATCATTAGGTGGACATGTCATTCACCAAATTAAGTACCTTTGAGATCACAGGTATCAGTATCAGACTGTAATGTGAAAGCAAGTCTATATTGTCTCACTGTCACTTTAATATTAATTTATTATTGGAGTACCAACAAAACTTCAAGCAATATTAGAACCAATAGAAATCTTCAGGGTCTTCCCTTGAATGGGTTTGGTGACTTACACAAGGGCCTGCAGGTAGTTTATTGGGAATTCCAGGGCTAGTTGCTCCAAGTTCTAACAGAGCATTTAATTAAAAGCATACATGATAAGCTGTAAGCATGCTACCTACCAGACAATACACATATTTAGCTCCATCTACATATGCAAAACTCACACAGAATTCTTAATAATCCTCTTAATAGCTGTGATAACTAAATATATTCAATTTTAATAACAGTTTTATGCATGCCTTCTCCCTTAAATCTAAATAACGCCTCTGCTCTTATTCCAAAAGAAATACTATAACTTGGCTCTTTGCCGTAATAAAGATGGGGAAGTTTTGGTTAATCACATTTTAAGGGGGAAGTGTATTTAGAGAAATTTTAAATTGCAAAATTAAAAACACAAACATGAAATGATTTTTCCATGAATGTCTTTTCCTTGGGGAAATGTTTTCTTCTATCACAGTTGAGGGGTCTGAATGGGCTTGTTACCCTTCTGTGGGGATTATACTGACACATCGGCTCCTGAGAGGCTCATTCTCCAGTGATGGAAAAGTAACAGCCCCCAATGGGCCCTCCTAAGAGCCTTTTCTGATAGCACTTATAGTCACGTGCAGAGGGCATACATCTTATTCCAAAAGGGAGTTACTGCTGTAAACATAAGATCATCTATTTGCAGATACCACGACTGGTACTTAGATAGAATTGTACTGAATGGTATTAAAAATACTACCTGCTGAAAAAACTTACTGTGCTGAATGCACTATGGATTTCATTCCTATTTCTAAATAGTCCATTGATGGTTCATCATCGGTTTCAGCCAAGATAGAAACTGTTCAATGCAAGTCTCTCCAAGGTTCTTCATTATTCATTATGGCTGAGGAATCATGGTTGTGTAACTGTTTAATTGGCAGAAGTCACCTTGAGAAAATGTCCCAAGAGTGGTCATGCTCAATTTCTAATGGGGTAGTTATATCTAAATTGCTTGGCCCACGTGACTGAAATGCAGTGGATTCATTTTAGGGCACATGAAAATCTCCGGTTGGAAGAGAAAATGGAGGTCATCCCATCCGAACTCCCTCCCCAGGAACCCCCTGATGTTTTTGAACATTGCACCTCTAGGCAGGCTTGCTGCTTTGAGAAGTTCAGGCCATTGCTGGACATCTCTGAAGTTACAGAGGTGACATAGTCTTAGTGGCTGGGAGTTCAGACTCTGGAGTCTAATGTGCGTGGATTTTAATCCAACTCTGCTGCTTATAAGCTGACCTGGCCATATATGTTTCAGTTATTAACAGGCATTGCCTGTTACAGGGCAATCCTACTTCTGGATTTCAAATATATATTTGAAATATGTATTTCAGAGCTATCCTAAAAAATAATAAAATTCAGTACTTGAAGATAGATGTACAAGAATGTTTGCAGAAGCTTTGTTTTCTGTAGGTGCAAAAAATAAAAAGAACATTTAAGCGTCCATCTGTAGTAAGCTGTATTACATCCATTATATGAAATATTATGTGGCTTTTAAAAATAACCATGAATACTTCTGATTTACTGGCTTAGAGCAATGTATATCACTTGAGTAGGAAAATGTACATGACATATTTCTGAGAAAAGAAATCATAAAATTCTTTGTATGTTTTTGTAGGATTCTATAAGGCTAGTAAAACTCGTGAATAATATGCATTAGTGTTATCTTTGGGTAACATAAATGGAAATGGGGATTTTAAACAATCAAGCAAAAGGGAAATTACCCATGATATAAGGCTACAAATAAAAAAGATATCTGTAAGATGACCACATGTAAGAAAAAAAATGAATAGTCATATTGAAAAGAGGTTAAAATGAGTGTCAATAAATGAAATGTTTGATTAGGAGATTGTGAAACTATAGCTAACATTTTTCTTAGAGTTCTGTTATTTTAATATTGTTTATAACAAGAAAACATTACTAAATCAGTTACAAAGACAATGTTGAAAATATAGTCCTAGGTAGTATTTCATTGTGTAAATGTACCACAACCTCGATAAGAAAAGATGAAATACAGCCATCTGTGACAACATTGATGGAACTTGAAACCACCTTATTGAGTGAAATAAGTCAGACTGAAAGACTCAAGAAGCAAATGACCTCACTTGTAGGTGGAATATAAAACTGAAAGTAACAAAGAAGCAAAAACTCATGGACACAGTCAATAGTTAGTGTTACCTGAAGGTAAAAGGGAAGGTGGGTGGGAAAGCAGTTGGGTGGTGGGGGGAGTGGAGAGGGGGCATCAAATATATGGTGATGGAAAGAGAACTGGCGCTGGGTGGTGAGCACATAATGTAATGCATAGACAGTGTAATATAGAATTGTATGCCTGAAACCTACGTAATTTTTACCAACCAATGACACCCCATAAATTTAACAAATAAAGAAAATAAATTTTAAAAAAAAGAAAGAAAGAATATATAGTCCTAGCTGAGTAAGGGAGCAAATGGCCCATCAGCAAGGTTGTTTTCAAGTGAGTGAGAGTCTAATGACTTCCCTGGAGTTGCAGCAGGGGGTGGTTATTATACCCCTGCTAGGTTGGCCATTGGGGGCTGTTCTCTGAGGATTGTCTTCTGCCCTTCTTCACACCATAGCTCTTCAGACTTATTCTTGCTGACCCATGAAGAGGTTTACGAGGACTGTCTGGAAAAAATCCAGCCATTGTCAATATAACAAGAATGGTTACATGGCTGCATACTTTCCGGACAGCCTTCATATATATTTGAAATGACCATTTTGGGGGTGTTCAGCTCAATGCTATTAATGATCATTTGTAATAAATTACAGCTAAGGACAGTAAAGTTCTCTCAGTTGAGAAATATCATCAAATCAAGTGGACTGTAATGTCAGTCTCTGTAGGTCCCCATTGCTTGGATTTTATGGAGTCTCCATCAAGCTGACCTTGAGCTGAGTCAAATGATTCTCACATTAGACACTGTCTGAAGCATTTGGATGGAATTTCCAACTCACTGCCTGGAGTTGCTTTGTCATCCTCCCATGAGGGCCTCAGAATAAAGAACTGGCCTTGAGCTTTGTGTCCTGGCAGCACTGTGACTTACTCCTTGAAGACTCTGATGCTGCACAGCCCCAGTTTGGTCTGTGTGAAGTTGGTGATGAGCTATTAGGATAAATGTTCTTTAGCAATTTACTTCTTCTCCTACCCAACACCCCATCTTTCACTTCAATAGTTCCTCCAATCACCTTCCCAGCAGTTGCTTTTTATCTCCCCATGGCCTTGACTGGACGTTAAGAGCTGTGGATCGAGTGAATGGCTGTTGCTCTTCCCAAATAGACTGTGAGCTCTGCATTCGCCCTGTCAGTGTAAGCCACTTGCACCTTGCATAATGCCTGGCAGTCAGAAAGGGCTTCACAATTACTTGTTGATCATCTGACAGCACATCTGAGCTCACTGGGCTTTGAACAGTTCTCTCCCTCTACCCTTTGCAGTAGAGGGCTGGTACTATTAAGCCACGTGGATCTCTCTGATACATGTAACAAACCACACACTGTGCTGATGCTCCCTGCAGATGGAATTCGGCAGTGCCACTGGGAGAACCAACGGCCTCTTCTGCATCTGAGCAGCATGGCTTGTTAGCTCACAGTCCTTCAGCCACCAGCTGCTTCTAACACACACCCATGGAGACGGGGCTGACTACAAGAGAAGCTCACCGCAGTCACTGATATGCAAGAACAGCAGACATTGCTTAAAGGATCCCCATCATCGTTCTAGTCCTCCCACTCCTATTAGTCTGCCCTGATGTCAGCTCTCATTTAGGGGGAGGAGAGCACAATACTCAACTTGCCCTTGTGCCGGAAGAACAGCAGATGATAGCGGTGGGTGTCCTGCTGGAGAAGAACAAACAGAACACATCTGTCTTCTGTGTGATGTTCCACATTGTACCCTGTTGGTTGCATTTAAACATGCTTAGTGCTGCTCTCAACTGAACTGCTGAGCTGCAGAGAAACATTGATTCTTAGAGGAAAACGCTTTTCACAGGTTATCTCGCAGGGGCAAGACCTGAAGGAGCTTCCACATCCTTCACCTCCTCATGCCTAGATGGCAGGTGCCTCCCTGACACCGACAGATAGAAAGTCAAGCCTCTCACGTGGCATTTCTAGATGGAGTTGGCAGGCTTCTCTCAGCATTTGTAATGATTCCCATGCATTGAAAAAGAAGACCCCAGCATGAGGAGGTAGTGGAATGTGAAGCACACTTTTCTCAGTTGTGAAAGCTATGAGAATTTAAGTATTACATTATAAGTGAAAAAAAGGAAAGTAGTGTCATTTTTTAAATCAAGGTAAAAGTCACATAACATAAAATTAGCCACTTTAAACAATTAAGTGACATTTAGTGCATGGATACTTGTGCAACCATCACCTCTATCTACTTCCAAAACTTTTCTATCGCCCCAAAAGAAAACCCCAGTCCCATTATGCAGTTGCTCTCCCCTGGCCTCCCCCAGCCCCTGGCAACCATTCATTTACTTTCCATCCCTGTGGATGTGCCTAGTCATAAAAATGAAGTTGTATATTAAGTGGTCTTTTGTGACTGGTTTCTCTCACATAACATAATGTCTTCGAGGTTCATCCATGTTGTAGCATGAATCAGCACCCCATGCCTTTTTATGCTGACATAATATTCCATTGTATGTGTGTAGCACATTTTGTGTATTCATTCATCTGTTGTTTTAGCTATTTATACATTTTGGCTACTGTGACTAGTGCTGCTAGGAACATATGTGCTCAATAAGTTGAATTTATTTAAATGTGAATTAGCAAACACACACAAACACCCAACTGGGGCATTAAATCCACAATTATATCAGTAATGACTGAGCATTTCCTCCTCACATAAATCCATTAAAGTGCAAATGCCAATATATAGAAGGATACTGTAGACAATACGAAGAAGCAAGAGCCCCGTGGAATTCAGATGTGGTCAAGGTCCTTAAGTTACTCAGATCAGCAGAATCCCTTTTGGCATCTACTCTAACAACATTCTCAAGTCTCGAGGACTAGGGCCTGGATATTGTTGGGGTCATTACTCAGTCTGCCGTGAACACTGAGGTCTTAAGGTCTATTACTGGGAGACCAGAGGGTGAAGGGTACTCCAGGCAGAAGCGCAGCACACACAAAGACCCTGAGGCAAGGGGGCTGGCACCTGTGGGAATAAGAGAGGGGTGGGACTGGAAATAGACATCATGATCTCTTTCAGCCAAGTGAAGCACTTGGGCCAGTGTCCAAAGGACAATGAGAAGCCAGGAAAGAGTCTCAGGAAATGGACTTATGGGTCAGGGTGGATTTTAGAAGTCATTCTAGCCTCATATTAGGTGGGTGCAATAGAGACAAATAATAGCAAATGAAGGGAGAAGAATCAGGAAGCTGTGTGTGATGGGTCTGGAGTGAAGTGGCCATGGTAGAGATGAATATGTGACAGCAAAGACTAAAAGAAGTAGGCAGACTCCAAAAAAATGCATTTAGGGATCTGAGGCTTTTGATAGACCAGCTTTGCTACTTCATCTGTTCATTCATTCATTCTACAAATGCTTATTGCATTCTTAGAATGTTATGGGTGTTGTGCATGGTGCTACAAATACAATAGTGAGCTGACTAATAATCTTGAACAAGTGAATTAACATCTAGGCCTCAGGTTTCACATCCATGTGATGGAGATATGATGATGTCGATCTCTTAGACTGCCATAAGGATTAAATGAGTGAATGAAAGCTAAAAGTTTAGGACAGTGCTGGGCACACAAGAAGTGTTCAGAACAGCGAAAAACACAGCCATCCTAGCTTTGGCTTGCCTCTCTTTAGAGTGGTCAGTGAAAGAAATTCACTCAGAGAATCATTTGTATAAACATCCATAAGTAATCCTAGATCACTTTACCATTATGAATCATTGAGAAACCCATTTCATGAATATCTATTGAGTATGTACTATGAGCCAAAACTATGCTAGTTGTTATGGGGGGGAATGAGCGAAAACAAAACAGATGTTGTCTTCATGGAGTTTACAATCTAGTTGGGGAGACCAACATTATGTCAAACATAACAACCAAGGTAACACATGTTAAAAGAGAGATGGTCATGGTGTCCAGAGAGTCTATATCAGGGTGAATTGACATGACCAAGGAAGTAATGGAAGGCCTTCTTGTAGAAGTGACACTTGAGGTGAATCAAGAGGATAAGGTGGTGTTTATTAACTGAGCAAGAAGTAGAAAAAACATCTCAGGAAGAGAGAAGGGTATGAGCAAAGATCCTGTGACCGATGAGGGTACAGTGAGCATGAAAGATTGAAGTAGAGCTCATGGGAGGAAGCATGAAGAGGAATAGGATCCTGAGTGTAGATGAGGCTGCCAAGTTCAGCAGGGACTGGACTCCAAGAGGCTTGTGGGCCATGCAGATAGGCTGTGTCTTTGGGAAACCCTTTGAAGTATTTTAAGTGGCTGGGAGACACTTTCAGAGATGCGTTTTGAAAATACAGAATCACTCTGGTTTGAGTGTTAAGAAGAGATGGAGAGGGAGGTAAGACAAATATCAACTAGGATCATACTGTATTGGCTCACACAGGAGATAACAGTGACATGTGCTAGCCTGATGGTGACGATGTAGAACTTTGAGGGTTGTTTAGGAAACAAAATCAGCAGCACTTGCAATGTATTAAATATGAGGGGTATGTGGGGGACAAGTGGTAAGGATGATGTCACCATTTTTTGACTGATGAAAGTAGAATTTGAGATGGGGGGTGGGGAGTAGTGGTAACTCATGTCACAGATCCTTCATCTTCTTAGAGGGTTTTGAAGGAAAATGTGAGTTTTAAGGGCATACAAACATTTGGGAATGGCAGCTATGGGAATTCAAGTATGTAACAGGAATGACTCACAGAAGTGATGACTTAATTGAAATCAAATTGAAATACATAGAAACCACAGATTTAGAGTAAATTTTCATCTGCTGTGTCTCAAGAGGCCCAACAGTATATTCTGTCTACATAGCAGGCACATGGTAAGTTTGTTGAGCAAGTAGGTAGATAAAACCAAACAACAATTTTGTATGACTGTCCCAAGGCAACTGAGACAATAAATTGGCCTATCTTTTCAAGTCAATTTGCCCTCCTATGTTTCTTCCAGTAGCAGTCACTGTGTAGAACTTCAGGCAACAACTTAAAAGGTGAAATTACTTCATTTAGATAGAATATTTTGTTTGAGTGTTTTTCTTATCAGTGAGACCTGAATATATATGCTAGAAACTGAATTTTGTGCATATACAATTGTTTAATTCTTAGGAATTAGAATATGAGTGAGATAAAGAAAAATGGAAAAGTAACCATTTGCCCATACCCTCCCTCACCTAATAAGGTTTCCTTATGGTGGGACTCTTCAGAACTCTTGTAATTCTAAGGCAGAAGCTCCTGAGTCATTAACTCTTTGGTTGAAAAAGTGAGTTGCAAATAATAACTACATGTAATTATTACCTAACATGGTGGCATTCTAGGGAAAAAAAATAAATGTATTAATAGATAGATTGCTTTGAATTTTATAAAATCAGATTTTAGACCATGGAAGGGATTTTAGTCCAAAATTATATCTTGGTAATATCTGATCAGTCCATTATACTATTCTTCTCATGTGTTTCACACACATATTTCTAAGGAATATTATTTTATACCATAACTATATTCAAGTTTGTGCCTATTTCTCTATTGCCTTCCTAGGAATTTAATTTTGTTGTCTAAATGGTAGAAGTGTGTTTTCTTTCCCAGTTATGACCCAAATAATAAATGTTGATTACTGTGCTCTAAAAATATGTCCTCTATAAATTGCTTTGCTTGTCATTAAGATGTTCCCTAAGCAAGTTGAACAGGTACTATGCTTTTTGTCAGGCACTTGCAGCAATCTTAAATTACCTGCTGTGTCTATACATATTCAGAAGGCCATAATGGAAATGTGCCAAGTGACTCAGGAGAAAATCATTTGTAAAGATTAGGAGGGGACTTGAGGAGCTTTGACTCTTTGCTTGGATTATGCATAAATGTGTTTGTGTCTGGGTAAATTTTGGTTATTTTTTTTAGATTGGATCACAGTTTCCAGGCATTAGATATCAGTGTTACCTGGTCTACTCATCTCTATCTCCCTGAACCATCAATCAGAATATTGAGACTGAAATTTTGACCAGTTAAGACCAACAATCTCTTGATCTTGTGAAGAAATAAAAAATGCAGTCTCAATCGAAAGTACTTTATGAGATTTCACCCAGGCCATTGAGTTTCAAATTTATATTCAAACTGTGGAGTGAATCTTGAGAGAATATTTTAAAGAAGAAATGTAATCCTCAGATAATAGGACATCCTCATGGATGGATGGATGGCTTGCAGAAGTGTGGTAGGTCCATAGAGGAAAGGTGTAAATTGGTGGATTGGTGTCAATTGAGTGCTGTCCTATGATTATTTTCATCAGTTACTTGGATATGGGTACAGAAAGTAAGTCATAGTTATCATATCAGCACATGAGGCAAGGCTGGAAGAGAAACTTGTCTAGTTAGAACACACAATGTGTCTTCACAGATATATTAAACTGGAATGATTCGTGTACGAGTATTTCCAGATACCTGGAAGTGAAACTTCTTGGTGAAGAGTCTATACAATTTTATGAAACATTATATTAGATGATGACTGTTTTCCCATCACAAATACCATGCCAACTTACATGTCCACTAACCAGGCACACTCTAGAACACATATAAACAGTTCTCTATACTG
The DNA here is from genome assembly GCA_004027555.1 of Craseonycteris thonglongyai. NCBI lineage: Eukaryota > Metazoa > Chordata > Mammalia > Chiroptera > Craseonycteridae > Craseonycteris > Craseonycteris thonglongyai. Next base: position 29,600 of record PVKE010015671.1, read on the forward strand.
GGGACTTTCCAGAACCTTTATTATACCAAGGTACACTACAAACCTTCAAGGGAGACATCTGGAATAAAAGGTTTTTCCCAAACTTTGTCAAGGAACTCCTGATACCTTGAGGGTCTAGTGAGCTTAGGACACAATTTGGGAAGTGATAGTCCTGATGGAAGTAAAAGGCTTGGAATTCTAATAGAAAGAAAAGCTGAATAATTGAAAGAGGAGAAGACACGGAGGCAAGCATGAGAGCCATTTCTAAAGGGTTCTTAACAGTAGTATCGATAACCCTAGTTGTTCTTTTCAGAGTAGTGTCTGTGTCGAGTGCTCATTTTGCCCTACCCAGAGCTCCATGCAGGAAGTACTGTAATTATCCCCATTGCATGGATGAAACTGCTGCATAGAGAGGTGAAGTATTTGCCCAAGGTCATGCAAATAGGTTAAACTTGTTCTCTCTGTGTGGCCCCAGAGAGGGATGGTGTCCAAAGAAGATTTCAGCTCAATATTTGAAAAAGGGCTCAGGCAGTTAAGTGCTAGACATTCGCTATTAGAAATATCAAAGAGAATTGTTGCATGATTGGAGCATTGTCCATACAATTCCCTGACATTCTATCTGTGATTCATCTCACTCTGAAACTTAACCTTTGACCTTAGATACAATTCTTTTGGCTCTGAATCTTCCTGATATTTAGGTCCTGGACAAGACTTAATTAAAAATATTTTGTGTTATTGTAAAACCATGACAAAATTTGCTTGGTAAAGGTTGCTATGGAGATCATTGTGAGGAGATGCAGATATCTCCATGGCTTGTGTTGGATACCTCCTGGTTGGAGTTTATTCTCACACCTTCTCACTCCCCAACACATATGCCAGTCTTGTCTCACATGCTAAACTCAGCCATCAGCTCCAGCCTCTGGCCTGTGTTAGTGTCCAGTGACCAAGGATAATGGGAATAAATGCAGATACATCTAAGCCATCTGCCTGTTGAATTATTAGGAAGGTGCCAACACTCTTCTCTAGACATAATTTTTTTTTTTCTGGTAAAATACACATAACATTAAATTTACCATTTTAACCATTTTTAAGTGCACAGGTCAGTGGTATTGAACACAATCATAATGTTGTGCAATCATCTCCACCATCTATTTTCATAACTCTTTTTGTCTTATAAAACTAAAACTCTATACCCATTAAACATTCCCCCTTACCCTTAGCCCTTGGCAACCATTTTCCTTTCTATCTCTATGAGTTTGCCTATTCTAAGTGCCTCGTATAAGTGGACTCATACAGTATTTGTCTTTATATGGCTGGCTTATTTCATTAAGTATATAGTATCCACAAGTCCATCTATGTTGGAGCATATTGCAGAATTGCCTTCCTTTCTAAGGCAGAACAATTTTCCATTGTATGTATATTACACATTTTGCTTACCCATTTATTCATTGATGGACACTTGGGTTACTTCCATGTTTTAGCCATTGTGAATAATGCTATGAACACGGTGTACAAACACTTCGAGATCCTGTTTTCTATCCTTTTGGATACCCAGAAGTGAAATTGTTGGAGAATATGATCATTCTATTTTTAATGTTTTGAATAACCACCATACTATTTTCCTCATCAGCTGTACCATTTTACTTATCACCAATATTGCACAAGGGTTCTAATATCTCCACATTCTTGCCAACACTTATTTTTTATTTTGTTTAGTTTATTAGTAGCCATTGTAATGGGTGTGAGATGGTATCTCATTGTAGTTTTAATTTGCATTTCCCTTAGATTAGTGATGTTGAGTATGTTTTTCATGTGCTTATTGACCATTTGTATGTCTTCTTTGGAGAAAGGTCTTTTTAAGTCCCTTAAAAACATTTTAACGTCATACTATTAAAGCATTATGGTATATTATTATATCATAATTGTTCTTATAAGGAAAATGATGATCAGAGAAGCTATGGAAATTTGACTAGTTTTTGATCCTTTACCAAACATTCATTGTTGATACCTCTCACTTCTACCGGTTTTTCCCTTTATCTGACCAACCTGACTTATCTTTTAAGATGTGTGGTACAGACAGCATGTTCACCAAACTCATTTGCCTTTCCTCTGGCCATAGAGTCTAACTTAATTTCCCAGGATCCTTTGCAGTTAGGCAGGGCCATGTAACAGAGACAATGGGAGTTGGCAGAAGTCATTAAACCATTCCTAGGCCTCCTCACCCTCTTTTCACATCCACCAGCTGAACTGAGAGCACTCCAGGAACCTAAAGGATGGCATAGCCCAAGATGGAATGATCTGGATCCCAAAACCCCCCATGACATTGAGCTTATCAGAAGAAATTAATATTTGTTTGTTAAACTGCTAAGAAATTGTTGTTTATCTGTTGCAGGAGTTAATGTTGCTCTGGTGTTGCTCTGTGTGATACAAGACTCAATTCTACCTTATCAGGTATCCTCCCAGATACAGTAAGGTCCTTTTCTATGGGAACATATACACCCTAGACATAATCCAGGCTGCAGAAGGCAGAGGCCGTCTTTCTCATTCTTTTTTGTATCCCATTCCCTAGCACAGTGGCTGATGTTTAGAAGACACTCGATAAATATTAGTTAGTATTTCTCTTAACTTTAGTATTAGTACTACATGGCCCTTGCTCCTTAACTAGATCAACCTGGCGTTATCCCAGAGAGTATTAGAATGCAGTCTTAGAGAATCAGAATCTGCATTTTCACAAGATGCCCAGGTGATGCCATTCCTGATGAGTTATGTTTACTAACATTTGAAAGACACTGCTCTAGACAAGCCATTTTTAGCCTTGGTAGCACATTAGAATCAATCTGTCAAAATTCCTATCAGAATCTGTAAGATACTATTTTTGTTCTGAGGCTACCCAGCTTTGAGAACCACTGCTCTCTATGGGTAGTTATCACACTCTAACATGCATCAGCATCACTGGGGGACTGGTAAGACACAGAATGCTGGAAGACCATAATGCCAGTGTCCGATTCAGTAGATCTGGGGTAGGGACTAAGAATTTGCATTTCTATCAAGTTCCCAGGTGCATTTGTGTCCTAGGGCCACCATAACAAAATATACAAAACTAGGTGGCTTAAAACAACAGAAATTTATTCTCTTCAGTTCTAGAGGCCAGAAGTCTGAAATTAAGGTGTTGTCAAGGCCATACGCTCTCTGACAGTTGTAAGGAAAAATCTTTTCTTGCTTCTTCTGTTTTATAGTGGTTTCCAGCAGCGTCTGGTGTTGCTTGGCTTATACTCACATCACTCCAGTTCTCTGTCTTTACATGGCATTTTCCCTGCGTATCTTCACATAGTCTTCCCTCTGTGAACATCCATCTCTGTCCTAATTTCCCCTTCACATAAGGACACCAGGCATAGTGGATCTGGCCCCACTCTAATTACCTCATTTTATTTTGTTCACCTCTAAAAGGCCAATATCCAAGTAAAGTCACTGAGGTACTGGGAGTTAAGACTTCAACATGTCTTTTTTTTTTTTTTTTTTTTTTTTTTTTTTTT
>PVKE010015672.1:0-33101 GCA_004027555.1 Craseonycteris thonglongyai
AACTCCTCTTTGGCACAATGGACAAGGTACTACATGCCCATGAGAATTCCCATTAAAGGGGAAGCCGGGATGGCTCAGTGGGTTAAGCACTCACTTTGCAGCGCCGGGGACCATGGATCAAATCCCGGTCCTGGCCCGTACAGACCCATATGCTGAACTGGGGAGCTCCCCCAGTTCAGTTCTCTCTCTGTCTCTGTATATCTCTCTCTGTCAAAAACAATAAAAAATAAAATAAAAAATTCCCATTAAAGGGCTGCAAAGGAAAAAAATATCGACCCTGAGACTTTTTCTGGTTTTACCAAGAGGGATATCCAGTAATAAAAAGCAAGGAATGAATACATAAATATTCACAATACCTTTTACATGATTTTAAATTACATAAATAAAACTCCAGTGCACAATTTTACAAGAACAATTACTAACAAAACAATACGCATTAACTGCAATGCAATAGTTGCAGTTCATCTCTAGTGAAGATGCAAAGAGGACTGAGAATGCGTAATGATGGTAAAAGCAAGCCTATCAATTGAGAGATACACCTTTTGTGGCCAGTGATCATAACGTAACCATATGTGAGTATGACTGAGTGGAGCCTCTGACATCTAAAATAGCAAAAGGGAAAAAAAATAGAGACTGATGGTTTATTATTGTATTTTCTTCTAAATTTCAATTTACCTTTCAATTCTAATTCACCATTTAAAGCAGGTAAATTCATTCTGCAAATATAATCAAGGGATGTTCATATTGCATTAATAGATTGCTTTAGTTTCGTACTTCTACAACTTAATTATTTAGAGCCCAATTCCCTTATTCAACATTAGCATATTAAGGCGAAATCTAATTTGCAGTAAGCAGCTTGAGGCCACAGAACCACAGAAAAGAGTAAATGGAGGAAAGTGAATATGTTGAATTTTTTATCTCATCAATGCATCCAGTTGCTGATGGATATATTCTTCACTTGCATCTTTCAGTATTTTAATTCAGTAAAATAATGTGGATATTTTGACAGTTTGGCTTGCATTTTAAGAACCTTTATTAGTTTCCATTCTGAATAGGGGGTAATGTCTGTCAGGCTAGAAATAAATAAGATAAGAAAGGAATTAAAAGAAAAAAAAAGGAGAAAGGAAATCAGACAAGTAAAAATAGTGAGCCAGCCAAATTTTGCCCTATAGATGACTGGTAAATATTTAATCATTTTGCATTTGAATCATTTACACTTCTAGGCTATTTATTATCTAGCAATATTGAAATTGTCAACCCACCCTTCACCCTCCCTGCCCAAACTGCTGTATGGCCTATCTTAGAATGTATTTCAAGATTGGGATGGAGATTGTTGAATTAAGTGAAAGGTAAATTAATATAAATTAGAAAACATCTCTACAGAGCACCTATGATGGGCCTGGTCATTTGCTTGGCACCGTAGTTGGTAACACTTGGAAGAGATTTGTTGACTGGCCTGTTGCTCAGTGTTCTTGGAGTGTAAATATGCATTATCTTCTACACATGAAACAGTGGTACGACAATGTGTTGATGTAGAGTAGCGAATGGACTTGTGTCTTTACATAAATTTCTGGAATTGCTAAAGGACTTAGAAATAGAAGAGATTGGGAAGGCAACGCTCAGCGAAATTTTGTTCTCAACTGCTAAGTGAGGAAAAAGCATGGATAAGGCCACGGCTAGGCAGAAAGAAGGGAACAACCCTTGCATTTGGATTTGAGGGGAGGGGTTGGAGGAGAGATTGGCTTGAAACTCTCTCCAACACTTTATGAAGTCATTTGAGTTTGGCCATTAAAAAGAAAACACCCACATATAATGACTGCCTGCTCTTAAAATGAGATCTGAGCTCTAGTTTGAAGCTCCAGTGATGGGTAATTCATTGGAAGCTGCCTTCGGCAATTTGCAAAGAGCTGTCTGCAGATACAGCATTGCTCTTCCTTAATGATAATGTTTGTCTTTAAGGAGATGAGTCATGGTCAAATTTCACAAGTTCCTGCATTACATTGACTGACTCATCCACTATGTCCAGTTTCTAGCCTCCTCTAACTCAGTTTAAGTGATAAAGAAATCCAGATTTTGAGTGACCCCAATACAGATCATTAATGGGAAGGCTGGGAGAGAGACTTGAAAAGCAGCTTTTATATTCCTATTATAAGAAAGTTTACAACAGAAAGTACTGTGTTTAGAGAAGCGTATTACATGTTTTAAAAAGTGGCCACGGTAACTCTAGCAAATGTTTCACTGAATTCACAAGCCACATCTCTATCTAGGCTTTGAAAGCATGTGCTCTTTCATAGTCTTTGCTGTGGAATACCAGAAACTAATAACTTTGGAGACAGACAGACTTTGCTTTAAATCTCTTCTCTCCTCTTTGTCATTTATTATTTGTGAAACCTTGGACATATCAATTCAATTCTTTGAGTTTCATTGTACTTATTATTCAAAGGGGTGTCATGTTTATTAAACGCAGTAGTATACTTAACTGTTCAGCATAGTACTTCATAGAGTATCCCTTCAACAAATACTAGTTACTATCATTATTATTGTTGTTATTATTATGTTTATCAAACACTGATATCATTAAACTTTTCTTCCTTGAAGAAAACACCTTTTTTTCTGGGAGATCAACACTCCCCACACCAACACACATCAGTGTGATTCAGATAAACCCAGATAATTTAAGCAATTTGTGATAGTATGGGGGACTTCATCAGAGACAATTTAGTGTTTCCCTCTGGCCAAAGAGGAAGTAAGGGGAGATCACTTCTAGAAAAGTTTTTTGAAATGTTCTTTTGCTCCTACAAAAGCAAGTTTGGAAGAAACAGCTCATCTTCTCTTGCGTGTTCTATTCCTGTATATGGAACTTAGGATGAAGATGACCATGTGAGGCAATAAAGGACACTGGACAAGGATGAAGGCAACATGTAGAGAAAAATGTAAAAAACAGAAACATGTTAAAAGAAACATGTAAAATACAGAAGCAACCCAATTCACGTGTCAACCTGAAGCCACTTAGTTAACCTAATAATAGAGTTGAGTATTTACCGTACTGTTATCCAGAAAGTTATTTTTCTTCATTTAAAATACTAATTTATTTTTTAAGATTTATTTTATTGTTTTTGACAGAGACAGAGAGAGACAGAGATAGAGAGAGACAAGAAGCAGAGAGAGACAGAGAGAAGGAGGAGTGCCTAGAGCAGTCTCCATAGTTGTATGTCATCAGTTTTCAACATGGTTTCATTCCACACAGATGGGCGGGGGCTGTACATGGTGGAAATTGGGCCGGGGGCCTCCTACATGGGAAGCACGACTTCTCAAGTCTGGGGCCAAACCTGGGGGGCAAGAACCAAACTAGGAGCCTCCCACATAGGAAGTATACCCTAGAGTTCAGCATATGGGTCCACGGGGGTTGGGGCCAAGATTCAATCCTCCATCCCCAGGGCTGCAAAGAAAGTGCTTAACCCACTGAGCCCTTAAATGCTAATTTAAAAGATATATTCTGCTTCCTGCATTCTCAAACATCCTAAATAATACATTTTTAAATAAATTTATTTTTTCTCCTGGCCCTACTCCTTCCATATATAAACACTCATGCAAAGACATACATGCATACATACATACATACATATATACATACGCACTCATATATTTGAAAGAATAAGTCTGACACACAGGAAGACCAGTGTACCTGAATCAAATGAATGATCAGCCTATTGAATAAAAATTCAATTTTATTTTATTTGACTGCAATTGACTAAGAGCCTGCTATGGTAAATGATCATGGGTTGCATAAAGACAAACAACAGTCATTTCTCTCAACTGACTTATAGTCAAGCAAAAAGAATAAGTACATAAACAACTATCACCCAAGGTTGGGTTTAATGTGTATCTTGGAGGAGGTATAGGCTGAGAAAGGAGAAAGCATAAGAGGTGGGTCATGACCTCTGACAGTGGTAGCATCCATTTGTATGACATATAATATGCATTCAGGTTCCATCTACTTGGCATTATAATCAGTACCTTGAGTCTAATAGAAATGTCCCCTTTTAAGGACAGTCACCAACATCTAATTCTTATTTCTTCTCTGATGTTTATCTTTCCCCCTAACCCATGTAATATTTATTGATTCTAGAATAGAGTTACTGGCTTTTATCTCCATACATTCTTCCTACATCTATTGTTTATGGCATAGATTGACTTTTGAGATTTAAAAACCCCTTCTTGGGGAAGCCGGGATGGCTCAGTGGGTTAAGCGCTCACTTTGCAGCGCCCGGGACCGGGGATCAAGTCCTGGCCCCGGCCCATGCGGAACCATGTGCTGAGCTGGGAGCTCGCCCTGTTCAGTTCTCTCTGTCTCTGTCTCTGTTTCTGTATCTCTCTGTCAAAAATAAAAAAATATATTTAAAAACAAACAAACAAACAAACAAACAAAAAAACCCCTTCTTCCCATAAAAATCTTTTTAAAACTTCAAAGTTGAGAATTTATTTTTTGCGTTCTTTACTGTTCTGTGGCTTCCAATCCCTGGGGCATAAAAGTTGAATGGTGGCAAAAGAGTATGAGGACACAAGGAATTTTGCAAGAAAAAAACACACAGGATGATATCAAAATGCCATCTCTCTACACATGAAAAGGAACTGGAACATATGAACAAGTGACAGAGGAAAGCATCCTGGAGGGATTATGTTGAGTCAATTCTTCAATAATCACTGGTACAAACAAAGACAGCGACTATTCTTATTCTTGGAAGAACGTGTAAAGGCACAGAGGAGGATGAATTTCCTGACAATCTGTAATGAGTTGTACACAGCCTCGTTTTTTGAGCATCCTTTTTGAGAATAGTTGCTGAATGAAATATAAATGTGCTGTGCCTTAATTCAATGGAAGAGTAAGTGCATCTAGGTTTAAGTATTGGGAGGTCAACATGGCCAGACCTGGGCTACATTCTACTACACAAAGAAGGATCTGGTGAGACCATCCCAAAGTTCCTAGTCAAAATGTCCTAACTGAATGAAGTTGAGAGGGTAGGACTGAGCAACAGATAGCAATGGAATGGTACAGAGAACGTCTAAATAGTGGGCTGAGGTACTTTGATTCGAACCAATAACTGATGTGTCATTATCTACACGTATGTGTTATCATTCTCAGCCTCATCTCATCTGTTATCTAAGCAAATGTTTTCCTGGGATTTTGAATGCAGTTGTTTTTTCCTCCGTTTTCTTCACTTCAGGATACAGACACCCTAAGAACATATTCCAGTTCTCTCTCCCTGGCTGCCACAGCTCTTTAAGTAGACATTTGAAGAACTGTCAGAATCAAGAGACAGAAAGTGGAAAGGGCAGACAAGGAAGCAGAAGGCAGTGCAAAAAAATAGGAAGTGCTGCAGTCGCTGGCCATTGTGCCAATTTCATGCTTTCACACCTTTGAATGAGTGTTCAAAGTGTTTCATTTTGGGAGCCTCAGACAGTGGAGCACTGATTGCAATGGCTTCAGGCACTTCAGGGCACAGCTGGCCACTCGGCCACCCCTGTGTCCATGGCAGTTTTCTAAAAATAAGGAAAATAAAATATAGGTTATTTTCAGCTCTGATGGGTGAACCTCACTGTGAACAACTGCAGGATCAGTATTGTTTCTTTTTTTATTTTTTTCCCTTTCTTTCATTTTCTTTTTTCGCACACGGCCCAAGCCACATCATCTTTGAGGGATATGATACTTCTCTCATATAGTATGGAGGAAACAGCAAGAAAGACAGATGTCAGTTAAGATAAAAACAATATATTCTGATCCTGGGTTACACCAGGGGTCTAGCCAGTCCCAAATTCTGTCTTAAAGAAGAAAGCAAAAAACAAAAACTAAAAGCTGAAAGAGGGGCAGATAAACATTCTAAAAATAGCTGTCCATATGTTAGACTTGCTAAAAACCAAAAACAAACAAAAAACACTTCAAAATGAGTAATTTTATATGAAATTATTTATTAAATAGAATTAAATTTTGATTACACCTATTTTAATGTGTAGTCACATTACCTTTTAGAATAATTAAGTGGTAAATAATGTCTCTAAACTTTCTCTTCCTCTATACGCTCCATTTGAGAGCTAGATGTCAGAACACCTGACTTCTAGACCTCGTTCTGCAGCTTACTGGTTATGGTGCTGGTATTATACTTAGCTAGTCACTTAATTTCTACGAGACTTTAATTTATCAGTAAAGTCAGAATTCAAATATCTGTTTTCATATAACATAAAGTCACAGAGTTAGTTAAAACTTCAGGAATTTTAGAGGTCATCTAGTTAATTTATTTTATTTTACAAATGTGAAAGTTACTGGGTCACATTGTTAGTGAAATATTTTTAATAAGCACCCAGCTGTCCTAATTACAGACATGTGTATTTTACACATTATCTTTGTCATTTTTCTTCACATAAATCTTCAGTTCCTATAGCTCTAGTCCACTCTGCCTTACTCCAACCACTCACTTCAGGAACTAAGGACATACTCATATTGGCAACCTTCCGACTGCCCTTGCAAACACCGTGTCCTCTCTTTTAGGAACTGTATAGCCTTAGAGCTTTGTCGCTTAAGTCATCCACCTACAAATCAGTGACTGATACACACAGCAGCCTAGGCATGAGAGAGAACCCTGACTCACACTTACTTTGTGTTCTCAGCAACCAGAACCGTATCTTGAGCCATAATTTTCTTACATGCAAAAGGGGGTAATGATAATAGTATGTGTATTATAGGAACTTGGTCAACTTAGAGTAGGGCTTGACACATTATATATTATTTGTTTTTGATAATGATGATGTTTTTTTGGGGTGATAAAAAATTGACTTTTGGGAAGCGGGGATGGCTCAGTGGGTTAAGCTCTCACTTTGCAGCGACGGGGACCAAGGATCAAATCCTGGCCCCAGCCCTTGCAGACCCATATGCTGAGCTGGGGAGTTCCCCAGTTCAGTTCTCTCTCTGTCTCTGTCTCTGTCTCTGTCTCTGTCTCTCTCTCTCTCTCTCTGTCAAAAACAATAAAAATAAATAAATATAAAAAAGTTTAAAAAAAAAAAAATTGACTTTTGGAGGAGTGCTGACCAAATTCCCAAAAGTCATTTCTAATAGGAACATCCTAGAAAGTAAATAAATGATTAAGCTAAGTGCTGCCTTATCCTTCTTTAAAGAGAATTCCACTTCTTAATTCCCTGAATGTTTGAGAGTGCCTACATTTCTTAGAGGCAAGTTGAAAATACAATAGGATGTATAATTCTAAAGCAATTAAGCTTTCACTGTGTTGCCTTAGGGATCTGATTTCTTACACCTTTGGTTTATAGGTAATGTGAGTTGAACATCAGTGACATTTCTGGATCTTTTTGAAACTACCTGGTTCTTATAAATTTTAAAGACTTCATAGATATAGGGGGAACATAGGGTTTCTTTTACACCTGAGGAGACATTAGTACCAGAAGTAGCTTTCTTATAGCCAGAGACGGTGGAAACCTTAGGCACTAAATTAGCAGCCCTAATTGTGTATTTAGCTATGATGGGGGCACACTAATGAGAAAAGGAAACATAAAATGTACTCTCAACTAGAACTCAGGATATCAAAGTTCTATCACAACTTTATTTGTGAGTTTTTGACAAACTTGAGATAAAGTTTCCTCATATGCAATCTTCTTGAGTCCAACTTGACTTAGATTCTTCTAAGTTTAAATTTCTAAAAAAAATATGTTTGGATAGAATAGACTAGTTTCGGCCCAATTTGGGCTGACTTTGTGCTGCTTAACACTGTAGGTTTTTCCAGTAATAAACCAATGTTTTTATAGCACCACCCATGCTCAGAATTACATGTTTTGAGATATAAGATTTTACAAAATTAAAAGGAAGAAGACTATATCATCCTACTGCCCTCATTCTACATCTCTAAAATATGACAAAGTGAACTTTTGTACCTAATACCATTTCAACAATTAATTCATCAACACAATGTGACTGAGTATGTGCAGGAACCTTAAAAACTGTTGAGTGTGCATAAGGGTGACAGGAGAAGAAAGACATCTTTTTCCATACCGTGCCTTGTTTGTCAGATAAGTCTTAAAAAATATGAATGCATATACAGTCCTTAACTCCTTTCTCTTTCTTTATATTGTAAGTACATTTTGTAGTCATAAGTCAGTTTAGGGCTTTGGTGTAGAATAGTCTGTTTTCATTATTATATTTTAGTGGAGTCATTTGAAAAATTGTTCTATTAGTACATAGTTAACATAGCTTTGCATTCTTTAAAACAGTCATTGATCTCTTTATAAAAGGCTGTCCCAAAATTCATGCAAGCAGTAATTTTGGGGGAAGCCGGGATGGCTCAGTGGGTTGGGCACTCACTTTGCAGCACCGGGGACCCGGGGGATCAAGTCCCAGCCCCGGCCTGTGCGGAACAATATGCTGAACTGGGAGTTCCCCCAGTTCAGTTCCCTCTCTGTCTCTGGCTCTGTATCTCTGTCTCTCTGTCTCTCTCTCTCTCTCTCTCTCTCTCTGTCAAAAATAAATAAATAAATAAATAAATTTTTAAAAAGAAGTAATTTTGATAGAAAACACAGGTTTATAATTAAAACTTGTAAATTTTCATTGCTCAACAATGAAAACACGTTGTTCTTTTGTGTAGTGCTCCATTTTTAATAACCCTGAACTGTCAGCTGTCACACTGTCTTTTTTTTTTTCATTGGTAACACTTGACTGCACAAATGACGCAAAATTCAAATCTTGCGTGATTTTTGGGACACCGAGGTATTAGATATATACTCCAAATACCTACAGTACTTATTTGTAACTCTTTAAAAATAACTCATAGAGTTACAAGTTTACATTAGGCTGACCAGATATAAAATTTTAAATGGGATAGAGAACAGTAGGATTGGAATGATCTATACGACAGTGTTTGCAAACAGTGTGGAGGAAGAGTGATTCTGAATGAAGAAATAGCATATGAAGAAGTTCTAAAAAGAAGAGAGCTTTGAGGCTGGACAAAAACCCCAAGAATGGCTAACAAAGCTTGGTGGAGGCTAGTGATGGGGATGAGGGTTGAATCAAAGTGCTACTGGAGCGAACGGACAAAGCCAAGTCATGCATATGTGGAACCACACCTATATCATAGCAGCCTAGTCTCCGATTTTGCCTCAACCCTGCTCAAATTAATAGGCCCAGAGGAACAATAGTCATATTTATAGCTCACAGAATTTTCCCAACTTTAGTGTTTTCTGAATATTAAATATTCATTCACTCAAGGGGTTTGGAGGGTAGGGATTTGGGAATAGAAGAGGAAGGCCAGATTTATTATTTCAAAGACAACCACTCCCATCTCTGGGACTATCCACTCATCTCCTATTTTTCTTATTCTTCCATTTTTTTTTTTATTAAAAGGGGCATTTACATGCTAATTGGATCTTTATTCCTTGAGAGTCCCTCTGCTCTTGTAAACCCATCTCCTTCTGAAACATTTAATCTCCAGCTTGAAACATCACCGTTGATGGCAGTGGAAACCCTGTGATGTCACAAATGGGGGATTATGACTTCAGAGGGAAAATAAGAGAGCAAGACAGACAGTTTCAAGAGACCAAGATCTTTTATTTATGAGGATGTCTCTATTAATCAAGTAGGAAGAGAGATACCAAATATATAGAAAATGACAGCGGAATTGTAGCTAAATAAAACGTTCTTCAAAATTATCCTGGCAATGTCACTTTCTCTTTAGAGAATTCCTGAGAAATGCTATTGCACAGGATAGGTTTGAGATTCCAAATCTCCCTATCCTCCTGCCTGAGCAATACTTAGCCCTGGGGTGACTGAATGTAGAATCACACCACAGCTTTGCCACATTCTGCCTACAGTATACAGGTTGATGTTGCAGCCTCTTCGTGATGTTCTTCGGTTGGGTGCTTGGAAGAGCTTTCCTCCATTCTGTTTCACCCGTGAGATCATTTGGCTCACAGGTGTATTTTTCTTGTTTTGAAAGATTTTAACTACAAACCCAATTTAACAGATGAAATACATTTGAGCAATATTTTTTTTCTTCTTCAGTGAGTTTGGGTAGTTGTGACTTGCAATGAAGTAGTCCATTTCATCTAAATTATTGACTGAGTTTATGAATGTGAAATTATTCATAGTGTTCTTACTACCCTTTAATGTCTATAGGATCAGATATGATGTTTCTGCTTTTATCCCTGATATTGTAATATGTGTCTTCTCTATTTTTTCTTGATTGTGTACTGGCTAAAGTTTAATCAGTTTTATTGTTCTTCTCAAATAAATGGTTTTTGTCTTTATTAGTTACCTGGTTTTAGACCTTTTTTATTTTCTAACATACATACATAAGGCCATAAGTAAATTTTGGTAATCTGTATTTTAGTTTTTATTCAATTCAAAAAATTTAAAAACATTTTTTGTAAGTATTTCCTCTGTGTCATTTGGAGTTATTTAGTACCATATTGTTTATAAGTATTTGGAGGTTTTTATAAATATTTCTGTTATTAATTTCTAATTTAATATGTTATATTCTGAGAAAATACTTTGCATTATTTCTATTTTGTAAATTTTGTTAGGTTATCATGGTGGATTCTCCCTGGATGAGAATATATATCCTATTGTTACTTGAGTGTTCTGTAAGTATCATTAAGATCAAGTTGGTTCATAATGATTTTAGGTAATATGTGGTTTTTTTTCTTCTGATTTTGTTGCCTATTCTATCAATTATGGAGACAGGAATGTTAAAGTCTTCATCTATAATAGTGGATTTGTCTATTTCTCAGCTCTTTATATCTGAGCTAAAACCAGAAGCCTCTAAGATTGTTCTTGTACCCTAACCAATTAAATAAAAATTCCTGCTGCTCATCACAAAAAAAATCACTTATAGTTTATGTACTCATATATATGACTATACAAGGGTTGCCCACAAAAAAAGTCTAGCCATAATTGCCTCTGTTTTTCCAGACAGCCCTCATATGCTGAATATTGATTTAAGAAAAAAAGAACAGGTTTAAATGTTTAATCATTCTCTCCAGGTAAGTTTTTTGGGACCTGTTTTTTCAAATTCATTGCTGTAGAATGAGCTGTTGGCTTTGATGAACCTTGACAGATGGACAATGCAGTGGGACAAAGAAAATAAAAGCCTAAAATAGTCCTCATTTTATGAGAATCATGAGGCATTTGAAAACCTAGTTTAAATAGGAATATTCATCACTCAAGCATCCCCTTTCCCCCCCAAAAAAAGGGCATTCAATGCAAGAAGCATTTCAGAAGAGATGATAGAAAAATATCCAAAAATGTTTAGTTAAGTGTGGGGCAAATTTTAAAATCAGAAACCAATTTAAGATTGGATCAATTGAAATGTTGATCATTTAAGATCAGGAATAACAAGATTATAAATATCATGAATTAGACTACAACAGACAAGCAGCAGCGATAATAAACTACAAAACAGTAAAAACTGTTTTGATCTCCAGCCCAAATCTATTGGCTTAGCCAAGTTCAAATATAAATTCTTTCATGAAGGCTTCCTTAATCTCAACTAAAAAGAAATAATTGCTTCCATGTCTAAAATACTTATTTTGTTCACTGCACCTAATCCTAATCTGAATCTCACTACATTGTGAATTAAAGGTCTGGAAATAGACAAAGACCGATTAAATGAGAACAAACAAAATCTATTTATTTTAGAGCTTTCTATAACAAGGTAACCAGCCACCATTTCCTGGGTTTGGCAAAGACTCAAAAGCAGGCAGATCAGTGGGAAAACATTATAGTAGAGAAAAGAGGCTTCAGATAGTCCCTGATTGGAGGTTGTCAACATAGTGAAACTGCTGGTGAGCTAACTAAAAGTGGGACAATCCTACATGATTGGTTGGGGTGCGTATTTGCTTTCTCTGGTTGGTCTTCAACTGAAAATGGGGACAAAAATTATGGCTGTCAGTTATTAATCAAGTCCTGGCCACTCTGAACCAATTTTGATAGGGGTTATTCCTACATTGTGACTAAAGTTAGTGATCTGACTACCTATAAATATGAATTATTGATAGATAGAAGACTGGTTTCTTGGGCTGGTTACTGTAGACAGTGGGTTGGTATCCTGGGCTGGTTGATATAGGTTGTAGGTCAGAGTCCAATTTTTTACATATGTTATATTAATAGTTTGGTGATTACCTATTTGTATATTCGATCTCTCATTGGTTAAGAAATAAAAGCCCCAAGCCTCCATAACTGACCTGTTCAAAAATTACCTATCCCTGGACTTCTTCCAGTGAGACACAGTCCCAAGTCTCAAAATTAACATGAACCAGAGCCCTCTTAATCTTTGCTCAGGGAATGGTGTGCAGGAAAAGGTTTCAAGAAGCCCTAGGTAAGGCGGACCATCTGTATACCCATACCAATAACAATGTTGGGTTAGGAAAGCACTTTACAACTTTGGTTATAGAATACATTACTTAATTAGGTATTTCCCTAACTTTTTGAATCCTAAATTTTTAAATTTGAAAATGAATTGACAGAAGATCAGTAGTTGTACATTCATACTACACACAAATTATTGGAAATCCATTTGTTATTTTCAGTATTTCATGAAGCTTAACATAAATAAATAAATACTGCCATGAGACTATACAAGCTAATAAAAATAGTACATACCAGTTATTTTTAATGCATTAATATTACTTGTACATGATAATATGAGTCCTTGAATATTAGTACCTTAAGTAGATAATTCTTTATAAATATAGAAAATGCAAACTATTTAGAATAAAAGGTCTTTTATGTAGAGGACATACTTGTCACCTTATAGGAAAATGGTGAAAATCCTCTTGACAAATGAACTTTAGGGTCTATTCTGATTTCTACAACTTTAAAACTATAGCAGATTTGTAGTACTAATATTTTTTTAAAGTATGAAATGAAGAGAACCATCTTAGTGGGATTTATTAAACACAATTAGAAAATGCAGTTAACTGTAAAGAATATAATTAATATAAACATAGATAAATTTCAGTTTGAATTTATAAAATTTGAATTTGTAATGAATATAAATTCAAAGTATATTTCTTAAAGAAAAGAGACTGGAAGTAGCCAAAATACTATGTTATTTTATTTTCAAATGATTCCTTTAAGATTTATTTTATTGTTTTTGACAGAGTCAGAGAGAGACCAACACAGTGAGAGACAGAGAGGGAAAGACGGAGGACGGCCCAGAGCAGTCTCCATAGTTGTACATCATCAGTTTTTTCAACATAGTTTCATTCCACACAGGTGGGCGGGGGCCACCCAGGGTGGAACTGGACTGGGGGTCTCCTGCATGGGAGGCATGCCCCCTTGAGCCAGGGGTCAAACCGGGGATGAGAATTGAACTGGGGGCCTCCCACATGGGAAACACACCCCAGTTCAGCATATGGGTCCACATGGGCCTGGGCTGGGATTTAATCCTAGGTCTCCAGGGTTATAAAGCAAGTGCTTAACCTTCTGAGCCATCCTGGCTTCCCCTCAAATAATTCCCTTACAAAGGCACTCTAATGAAACTTTAAGATTTGTCATTAGTGTTCTGAGTAATAAAATGGTTGCTTTAGAAATTTTAAAAACTGTCTCACTCCCTGATATTTAAGCATTCTTAGATTGAACTTCTATTATCAATTTTGCTCATTATAACTTTTGCTATTACAACGTTAAAATGTAAACTTTCCAAATCACTGTGATTTTTCCAAGAGTGAAGTCTTGAATGATAATGTTCAAAATGCATTTATTTGTTAGCAGAGTACACATACTTCCTGTTTATTATGCTATATTTACTGAGATAAAATGTTAATCTGTAGCCCTCCCTCCACTCCATTCAGCATTTGGGATTAACATCCTCCTTTCAGGGTCAATTCCACATGGCCAAACTGAAAGGATACTTGCTTTGCTCTCTTTGAACACAGAGGGGAAGAAACTCGGGAGGAACCCATAATAGCAAGATTTTCAAGCTCTACTCCATTATCTCCTATAATGGCCATAAATTAAGTGGCAGAAATGCACTGAATGTTATGTTTTGCAAACTGCAAGAAGGAAGAATAACACTTAAAAAATTTCCACCTCCCGCTCTTCTAGTAAAAAAGTTACATGCAACTTTTGAAACCATAATCAAGAAGAACTCAAAGCCTAAGGGAATTGATTTTGTAAAGGTAAGCTCCTTTTTCCTCTAAGAGCCAAGAAAATGACTTCACAGAATAAAGTGACACATTTCCAGATACCAACTGCAATATTTAATTGAACATTATTATTCTATCTTCATGATAACATTATCAATTTATTAACAAAAATAAAAACTCTGAAGAGACAAAATTCCTAAAAATGGGTAAAGGTACTATACAAAGAGTGATTACCTTTTACTCTTATTAGCTCTGAACATGCTCTTAATGCATCCCATAATTTGAAGCATGAACTGTAGTACCAGGACACTTTGTACATATGATACAAAATACGTATAGTAATTCAAGGTGATCTTGTCATCGATTCATTACAGGAAACAAGAAATTATTAAGTGATATAACTTGGTGTGTGTTTTACTCTGTTCATATAAACCAGTGAAGCAAGATCAATTTGTTTCTCGGCTGAATTAGTTTTCTTGTGGACACCTCAAGCATACATTCAAGAACAGTTTCCAAGAAACAAATTTATTTTTCTGAAATGACGGTCTTTATTGGCAACATCTAGTTCTTTTAATTTTACAGTTGGTTTCCCAGTTATGATCTCTGTTTTCATGAAGCATGAGAAAAATCCTAGAACAGTTAAATGTGCTTACCATATAGTTTATGAATTAGTTGCTTCTTCAAATTGGCAACAGACATAGAATAAAACTGCACTCTTAGTAACTCCGTTCTTCTTTTCCTGACTCTCCCTGAACAGACAAATTATTTGTCTCCCATGCATCATAACTTGGTCATGGCAAGTATTAAATTGTCACACACACACACACACACACAACAATGAGAGAGAGAAAGAGGGAAAGATTTGGAAAATCCCAGTTCTAGTCCTACTTCGGCTATTCATTCATTGTACATCTCACACATATCAAGATAATCGTGTAAATCTCCCAAGTCTTAGTTTTGGGGAACTCAGAGATAGAAATACAATGTGAAAAGGTAGAGTATGTATTGAACATTATTAAGGAAATATTATTTCTCTCTCTGATATTATCTCATTAACCAGCTCTGATGAAACGAAGATACCCGTGGGTTGTATTTGACATTTCTAACGAAGGAAAAAGAAAATATCTTTTTGGTGCCATTCTGCCACATTTGAAGGAAGAAAGGATTACTGGTGCATTTTAAATGACTCTCCAGCTCTGTCAAGAAGGACTTGTTCAGCCTGGGAGGGACTGCCATTAGTGAGTAAGTGAGAAGTGACATGTTCTGTCTCTCAAAGGGTTTCTTCGTGTCCACTTTGGTAGCGCTCATTACATTGCCTGAATCCATTAAGACAGAAACAAGGTTACCCCATGAAATGTTTTTGTGACTAAAAAGGACATGCCACTCTTTAATCAGTGAAAGAACATCTCCTCTGACAAGACTGAGTGATACAGTGCGCTCTGGTCCCCACTTTGCTGCAGAGTGGGGAATATCCCTTACAAGGACAGACAATATTCTCATTAAATTGCCATTGCTTGACCTACCACTGCTCTGGTGAAAATAGTTATTCTGAACATGTTTAAGGTAAATATCTATATTGAAGGAAATCTCATCTTGCATTGTGTATATATCTGATCCATGGCAATTCAGCTAACACCTTGAGGTTGTGAGATAACTGTGGGCTAGTTTCAGATTTTCCAGGTGTCAGGGTGACACTAAAGTATTAGCAAGGCAGGGAGGACCCTAACTAATCCCAGAGTAAAAGCTGGAGCTGCTGGATGAGGAAAGTGTGATTCCTGCCACCTCTGTGCTTAGCGACCGTTTCAGATGGGATCTAAGTGACTCTGTAACTTCAGACCCTAGAGGAAAAATAGCCAGCAGTGAGTGTGTAGTTGACCTCATTGTATTAAAACAAAACAAACAAAAAAAAAAGATATATATATATATATGTGTGTGTGTGTGTTTGTATGTGTGAATATCTGTCACTATGATATATGACATGGGTAAAGACTTACTGAAGGAACTAATCAGTAGGAAAATTAGCTATTATATTATTATAGTGTTGGTGTTTGCACATATATACTAAATAGAAAAAGATCAAAAACTGGGTGAATGTGAAAATGAAGTGGAGCTTAGAGTTTCTATATTCTAACCATCTGGTTGATAAGTAAATGCAATGTCCATAGAATTGAAATGACTAGCCCAGAATTGCACTAAGAGTTACTATTTAAGTCTAAAGTCCAGATGTCTGTTTCTTGCTTGAGATATATGAATTTTAAAAAACATACCATAACAATCAAATTTATTCTGAAAATACACCATTAGTGTAGCTATGGCTCAGTGCAAGAACTGGCTGATCATTAACTGACAAATTCTTCTGCTGTGATGAACCTCCATCTGCATAGCTGTAGAACATCAACATGCCTCTCTTTCTTCACAAGTATTTCTCAAGACATCAAGTATGTTCTAGAAGTGCCCCTCTCCCTTTGAGAGTGATAGGTCCCTGAGATGAGTCCCCATTCCTAGACATTAGTACTTTTCTCTTGGTGTCCTGCTGATCTATTGCTGCTGCTGATAATCCCAGTTTAGGACTCTCTCTCAAGGAGCTTCACCACCTTCTTCCACCACTTCTCTCCATGTCAAGTTACCATCTCCAAGCCCAGAGGCCAGACAAGGGGCAGATACTACTACATTTACAATTCTACTTCTCCACTTACCTCTTTCAGCCAATAGGTAGAATTGTACATATAAACATGTCATATAAATACAAGTTTGAATATGCCAACCATTTGTGTAGAGAGAAAGGTTCTGAATCTCAGCCATGCTCACATAGAACTCCCTGTGATTCAGTGACAGCTCCTGTTGGCCATCAGAAGTCACACAGTGCCTTCAAGTAATGCTGTCCCTGTCTAGGATTCTCATGACATAATCTGACTCAGTTACCTGAAAAAACTCATTTCTATTGAAAATGTATTATTGCTTCCTCATATGAGCTGAGCAAAGAGGACATTTAAAAGTCTCTGCAACAAATGGCACTGGGAAAACTAGACGTCCACATGCACAAGAATGAAATTGGATAGTTATCTTATACCATATGTGAAAATCAACAGAAAATGATCAAAGACTTAAACATAAGACCGGAAAATTTAAAACCCCTAGAAGAAAACACAATGGAAAAGCTTCATGATATTGTTCTTGGTAATCATGTCATGAATATGACACCCAAAGCACAGACAAAAACAAAAACAAAAATAAACAAATGGAAGTACATCAAACTAAAAACAGAGTGTAAAGGTAAGTTATAGAATGGGAGAAAATCTTTGCAATTCATATATCTCATAAGGGGTTAATCTCCACAATATATAAGAAATGTGTACAACCCCAAACCAAAAACCAAATAAACAAAAGAAAACCCTAATAACTACATTTTTAAAAAGTAGGTTAGGGGCTTGAATAGATATTTCTCCAAAGACATGCAAATGACCAAAAGACTCATAAAAATATTGTTCAATGTCACTAAAATCAGGAAAATGCAAATCAAGACCACAAGGAGTTAGCACCTCACACTTGTCAGGACCGCTATTATTTAAAAAAACAAAAAATCAAACCCTCCAAAAGAGGCAAGAATATGGAAAAACGGGAACCCTTGCATATCATTGGTAAGAATAAAAAATGATGCAGCTTCTATGAAAAATAGTATGGAGGTTCCTCAAAAAAATAAAAACAGAACTACACGATTCAGCAATCTCACTTCTGAGTACATAGTCAAAGAAATTAAAAACAGGATCTTGAAAAGATATGTCTGTATTCCCATGTTCATCACAGCACCATTCACAATAGTTAAGGTGTGAAAACAACCTATGAGAGGTGGTCAAGAAATTCTTAGGATAAAGAGGAAAAAGGGTAAGAAATGATTTATTATTTTGCCTTTTCAAAATATCCACCCTTAACCCTAATACACATTTCAGTTCTTTCAATAAGTTTATTTATATCCTCAGGAAAAGTTTTGTTTTTGCCCTTAAATTGCAACTTTAACCTCTGTCTCCTGTCAATTTCTTGTCTCAAAGCTGTTCTTTCATAGTCTGGAACAAATAACAATCAGATAAAGCCAGGTCTGGAATGTAGGGAGGGTTTAATGTTTGGAAGCCACAGTCCTGAAGAGTAGCCAACACAACAGGGCTCCTGTGCACTGGTGCATTGTTGTGCAAAAGCAGCTCCGCTTTGGTCCATTTCCCTCTGTCATCACAGATTCTTTTAACTGTTTCACAGACTGGAATAGTACTCTCCATGATATTTCCAGCCAATTATGACACCTGGAACTTCTTGGGGTGTGGCATGCCCCTTTCATGCCACTGCAAGCCTCTTTTCATTCAATCTGGCATCTTGCACTACAAGTTTTCAACTTTTTTGATGATGTCTGAGGAAGTGGTCTCAACAGGATGTTCTGGAATGAGGTTGTTTACAATTGACTCTCTTCCTCGCTTGAAAAGGCTGTGCTACTTGTAAACCTTGAATTTCCCAGGGCAACAAACAGTCCCTGTAAAATGCTTACATCTCTTTCAAAATGGTTTGAGATGATTCTCCTTGTTTGTGAGAAACTTAATGATGGTGCAAATTTCAATTTTATTCATACTTGGGGTTTTCTTCATGTTTAACATGCTTCTTCAGCAATATCCGAAAGAACAGGGACACAAGGAGGCTGAAATTTGGCACATATACTAATAATAAGTAACACAACCAAACTGTGTGCACTAGTACTCCCACCTCTGTGAAAACCCCCTTTTCACAAATTTCTTGACTCACCTCTTTAAATGTCCATCAACAGATGAATGGATAAATAAAATGTGTCATATACACAAAATAATATTCAGCCTTTAAAAAAGGAATATTTTGTAATATGTGGCAATATGAATGGAATTTAAGATGAAATAAGCCAGTCACAGAAAGACAAATACTGCATAATTCCCCTTATATGAGGTACTCAAAATAGTCAAATTCATAGAATCAAAGAGTAGAAATGTCAAGGGCTTGGGGGTAATGGAGGAAATGAGGAGTTACTAATCAATGAGCAAATTTTTTCAGTTAAACAAGTTAAATAAACTCTAGAAACCTGCTGCACAACAATGTACCTGTATGCAACAATAATGTGTTGTAACAGTTAGAGTATAGATCTCATGTTGTGTTTACCACAATAAAGTAAAATTTAAAAAAATAAAATTAATGTGGATTAAAAGAAAAAGTCGTGCATTTTGAGTTTCTGTATGCTTTCTACAAATACATGTTAGATGAACTCATTTTCTCTGATAGAATAAATTTACTTCAGTTTGTGTTCTAAATGTGGGTTAATGGGGATAGTTGCCCGTCCAGTATATTTTTACTTGTGAGCCAAATGGAGGCACAAGCCAAGGACAGGGACACAAAACCCCTGTGCTGTCCGTTATGACTTAGTCTTGGGCCCTCCCTCACTGTCCTGATGGATGAATTAGAAAATGCTGGATCTCCCCACATTACTGATCAACCTTCACTGAGCACTTACAGACCCTGTGATTTTTTTTTCTTTTTTTTCCTCATGAGTGTTCATTCTAGTTTTGCTGATCAGGCATAATATTATTTGGCTTCAGAGAGAGGAGACTTGCTGGTGTGTGAAAGGGAAAGGCCCAAGGATAACATATATTTCTATAAAGGTTCACTCATGTCACTACGTCGGCTCCTTTTCTGATCCCAGGCCATGAACTTTCCTTTGAGGAGACATTCACTTGAAATTAACTCTGCACCACACTATTAACTATTTATATTTCTTCCTCCCGATATGCACTTCATTTTATTTTGCTTTTACTGTGTGTACTCTTCAAAAATGACACCTATAAAATATAGTGCTGCTTTCTCAAAACTGTGGTATCTTTGAATGTACAAGGCCATAAATAAGCTTGGTGGTTAAGTTTCTATGTTTCAAAATGTTGCCTCTTTATCTCTGCCATAGCAAGAGGCCTATGTGGTTTGTCTTCTCTTGTACCTAAGATAAAATGATTATGTGATGGCAATCAGTTTTGCATCCTCTCCTACTTCCCATCCATCTATTTTTAATTTCCAAGTTTCACACAATAACCACTTCAGGAGTTGTGATATTCCCACTTTTGGTGTGTTTCTATGGCCTCTGAAAATTAGAGTTGAAGAAGCAAGATACTGAGGTAAATTACTTGCCCGGCCTGCCTCATAACTTGCCCCACTTTGTTAGTGAGCCCCTATAGCTAACTCATTTCCCATTTACCTACTTAGAGGGTGAATATAGTTGTTCCCCAGCTGTTCTATCTTAATACATTTTGTTAAACCTAGTGACTATCTCATCATTCATCTTACTTCCTGATTTTGCTCATTTCTTCTACTTGGTCAACACAGCTTATGACCACTCATCTCAGGCAAACTCTTGTGACTGCAAAGTCTGTCACTTTCTAGATTTATTTTTAAGTTTCCCTTTGTCTTGTTTTAACACTTATGAATCAGGGTGTGATACTGCAAGAACAAAAAAAATGGATGTAGTATTTTAGCTTTGATCTTTCAATATTCAATAATTAAAGTATTTATATAAGGGGCTTGTTTCCCTATAAATAATTAGGTCATTATTTTTCAATCCTGCACTTTTTTAATAAGAGGAAAAGGCAAAGCATCTAGAGACAGATAACTTAAATTTTCTAAGTTACACAGAGTCAAGTATTCTTAGAGTACTATAAGAACTGCAGCCAATTCCATTCTTAAAAATAAGAACTTTGTTCAATAATAAAGCCTTTCCTAAGCATCATATCATCACTTTTATTGAAATAGGAAAGTAGACAAGATATTGTAACTCAAAAACCAGAAGCAATAACAGGTATCAAATGTCTATCGATACTATGAAAACAAAAGCTATGCTATCTCCTTTTCTTATGAAAACCTTGAGTATTCTATAAAGAACAGACTAGGAGAACAATACATATATTTAACTTAATTTCCCAAATATGCAAAAAGAATACATAATACAAGTAGCTAAAAGATTTAATTGATTGATTGATTGACTTGTTTTTCAGAAAACATGTTAAATCTTATAGCCCTATATTCTTCAAGTCTATCGTTTGTCTTCCTTCCATCTCCCAAAAATTTCAAAATTATGAAATACATTTAAAAATCTATGAGTAATTGAGTCAATAGAAAAATTTATTATGGTCATTCTTCTTGAGTTTCCAAGACAGAGAACACTACATATTGACTTATATGGAGATTTTCAAACCAATAAGATACTGTTTTCTTCATAATAATCTTCTATACAAAGCACACTTCACTATTTTACTGTTCCTTTTTCCCCTCTCCATTTGCTTCAAATTACAAACACAATTTTCTCAACAAAATGAGTAGCCTCTCAAAAGCCTTAACCATATCTTCTCCTTCTCTTAGTTTCCCCAAACTGCTGGTACAAACTTTCTTTTTTTAAATCCCAATTTAAATACTAAAAAAGATCCTCCAAATTTTCCTGTGATGCAGAGCAAATGGAACCCTTTTGTTGATGGTTAGAGTAGGAAACAGTACCATTCCTATGGAATACTATTTGACAGTTTCTTAGAAAGGTAAACTTACATTTATCCTATGAGCCATCACATCTATTTCTAGTTATATATACCAAAAAAAAAACCAAAACATGTCAACACAAAAAATTGTGTTAACATGTTCACAACAGCTTTATTCATAGCACCAAACTTCAAATAACCCCTATGTCCATCAAGAGATAAATGGATAAATAAGTAAATAAAGTAGTATTCAATAAAATACTAGTTGAATATAAAAATGAACTAGATTAATCTCAAAAACATGAGGACCAAGATTACCCGAACATAAAAAAGGGCATATTATACATTTTCATCTATATGAAGTTATAGAATATGAGTAGGTACTCCTAGTTGATATTGATAAAAATTGGGATAATAATTGCTTCAAGATGGAGTTGTAATATGGTATTGATTGAAAAGGGACAGAAAGGAATGTTCTAGGGTGATGTAACGATACTTTATCTTCATTGTGCTGTTTGATACACAGATCTATTTATTTGTCAGATCTCATTTAACTATGCACTGCAACTTCCTGCATTTCAATAACTATAAATTATAATAATTTTTAAAAGATTTATTGTATTGTTTTTGATAGAGAAAGACAGAAAGAGACAGAGACAGAGAGAGACAAAAAGAAGGGGGAGGGCCCAGAGCAGTCTCCATAGTTGTACATCATCAGCTTTCGACATGATTTTGTTCCACGCAGGTGGGTAGAAGCCACGCAGGGCAGGAACTGGGCTACGGGCCTCCCACATGGGAAGTACACCCCCTAGAGCTGGTGGGCCAAACCGGGGCCTTCCACAAGGGAAGCACACCCCAGTTCAGCACACGGGTCTGTATGGGCCTGGACCAGAGCCAGGATTCAATCCTCGGTCCCCTGGGCTGCAAAGCAAGCACTTAACTCACTGAGCCATCCCAGCTTCCCCCCATCCCACACCTCTTTTTTTTTTTTTTGAATGATCTGCTAAGCATATAAAGGGTATGGAATCTTTAAGAGAAAAAAAAAATCCCCCCCAAAAGAAGTATATTGTCAAGACAATTTAACTATTGTTATTTATATAAGTAAGTAAAAAAATACAATTAAAATAAACTAATTAATAGGAGCAAAATTCAGGTCTTTAAATTCTTCAAAGTAATAAAATCCATAGTATAACACACATTTTAGGTGAATTTACTTCTATGATGGCTCATTCACATGACTATTGGTGGGGGCCCTCAGTTCCTAGCCACAAGAATCTTTAGGGTCTGCTTGAATGTCCTCACAAGGCAGTTGGCTTTCTCCTGAGCAAGTAACCCAAGAGAGCAAAGAGGAAGTTACATACCTTCTATGGCCTTGGCTCAGAAATCACACATGGTTATTTCTGCTACACCCTATTCATCAGTAGTTAGTCACTAAGTACAGGCCCCCATGCAAGGACAGAGACATAGGTTCCAACTTTTGGAGAAAAGAGTGTCAGGAAAATTTCGGACATATTTTAAAACCAGCACACATAGTAACCTCAAACTTCCTATGTTTCTGACCCTTGTAAAGAGAAAAAGGGGCTTACCATGTAGAATTTCAAGAGCGAAGCATTAGCCTCAACGAAAAGAGCAGTGGCATTTGGGAAAATTAACTGCAGGCCCTAAAGGGAAAGAAAAGTCATCCCCAGGACCAATACGAGAGGGAGGCAAATGAGGGCAAAGAGGTTAATGCAGCAATTGTCTCAGACTAAGCAGAGCAAAAGTAATGTGGAATGTTTTTGGTTTTGGTTTGTTGTTTTTGCATTGATTTTGATGTTAAAAAATACTGTGGGGAAGCCGGGATGGCTCAGTGGGTTAAGCGCTCACTTTGCAGCGCCAGGTACCAAGGATCAAATCCCGGCCCCGGCCCCTGCAGACCCACGTGCTGAACTGGGGAGTACCCCCAGTTCAGTTCTCTCTCTCTCTCTCTCTCTCTCTCTCTCTCTCTCTCTCTCTCTCTCTCTCTCTCTCTCTCTCTCTCTCCTCTCTCTGTCAAAAATAAATAAATAAATAAATAAATAAAACTTAAAAAAAAATACTGCATTAGAAAATGGATTTGATTAATAAATGATTTTTTGCTCCTCTTAATGTTTCACTCCAACTGTTTGCCTGACCCCATTTCTGGCCCTTTCCTCTCATACTTCGCCCTCTTCCTACTCTATATATTAGTACATTAAAGCCAGTTAAATCTAGCAGTCTGAAATTAGCGGGTCCTCAGACTAGAGATAGAATGAAACAGAGGGAAACTGCCAGGCTTGACATCAGATGGCTTGGGTACCACTCAGGCCCTTTTCATTAGTCACAGGAACAGAAGTCATTTCACCTCTCATTGTGTCCATTTGTTGTGACAAATTTTAAGAAACTAAATCAGGTATTTTCCAAGATACAGTAAAGGACTAACATTTTAACAAAAGAAAGTCTTAGGAGTCCTAGATGATGTTTTTCCTTCCTTTGAATCCATCAACTATAGCTAGAGACCTGAAGTCCATTACTCTTCAGGGTATAGCTAATGTCTTTCCTATGTGATAGTTGTTTTTAATTTTAATTTGGAATCATTCTTCTTGCAGTCATTTGGCAAGTTTGCCCAATCTTGCTCTGGGGTAGTAATCAGGGCATGATGCAGTATTAGTATCATTTTCTATTTTCATTAAGGTGCCCTGAGGACTTCCAGCATTTGATGCCAACAAATTTAAATTATTAATTTTATTACAACAAGAATTCTATAATGGCAGAGTAACTGAAATGTTTTTTAAATTGGTTTTTAACTAGAAAAATAAAGAAATAGAATTTGGACACTTGGGAAATAATGTTTTTCAAAAGTGAGATAACATTGCTATTGATTTAAAGTCAGGAAAGGGGATTTTTTTTTAAGTTAATATTCATATATCATTGTACTTTGGTGAGATACTAATGAGAGTACTCAACAACCTCAGAGGTACGTAAGAATAAAGAAGAAACCAACCAATGAGAAACAAAAACTGTGGTACTGACATGGAAGAAGTAAGACACTGGTCTCACTAATTAATACTCTTTTAATTGATTCCACATCTTAATTACAGAAAGCTATATTTCAACACACTTAGTTAAAAATCTACTGTAAGCAGGAGATATATAATCAGCAACAAGGGATGGACTCACAGTTCCATTTCTGAATGATCTTGGGTAAATAACAAAAAAACAATCTGAAACTGCCTTCACCTGAAAAATAGGGACATTAAAATACTCACAAAGGAATTTTTGTGTTTCTCAAATAAGATATTGTGAATGAAAGCAATTTATAAACTGTGGAGTACTCTGCACATATAGACAAAACAAATGTGTAGATATTTTTTAATTTCTAATTAATGTAACTGGGAGTCCTATGCAGGTGGTTAAGGATGAAGGAAGAGCGGAACTGCAATGTGATTTCATATATCAGATGATTCCAACGTAACCTGGAAAATTCAAGTGCACAGATTTCAATTTTATTCAGAGTGATGTGATATACTCTTGATAAATAATAGTGTCACATAACTTTAAAAAAATTGTTGTTGTTATTCGTATTTACTAGGTGCTTAACAAGGAGAACCTCAGCTGGTGGACACAAGAACAAAGTGGGCAGAATTCATCTGGGTTACTCTGTGCCTGATTTGCCACAATTGACCCCCTTTACGTTCCCTACCCAGTTCTGATAGCAAACCACCCATACTCCAACCTCAACTGTGGATCGCTCTGGGGGTGGATAGAAGTTTAGCTGAAGGGTGGATCTAGACTGGGATTGAAAGCACATCCTTGGTGTAGGGTCAAGAAACCTAGGTTGGCACTGTGGGTGAGAAAATCAACATCATTACTGGGGAAATTCAGAAGCCTGATTGCTCATGTAAAAAGAGTGA
Source organism: Craseonycteris thonglongyai (assembly GCA_004027555.1). NCBI lineage: Eukaryota > Metazoa > Chordata > Mammalia > Chiroptera > Craseonycteridae > Craseonycteris > Craseonycteris thonglongyai. Next base: position 25,565 of record PVKE010015672.1, read on the forward strand.
GTGGCTGGTGTAGGAGGTTGCAGGAGTGAAATCTGAAAATTAAACAAGGGTATAAGTTTGGTGGAAAGATTCATTGGTGATTGACAAGGCAAAGACTATAAAGAAAAGACTCTGGGATTAGAAAATGGGATAAAGAGCGAGCAGCTAAAAAAATGGGCAAAGTAGGAAATGTCATCTCCTCATCTTTTATACAATGGGGATCCTGATTAAAAAGGAGTGAGTGTTAGAGACATACAGTTATTCAGTGTTGAAGTGGTGTTCTGACACTGTTAGAATTTTTTGTTCATCTGTTTGATGTTGATTCAGATCCCTGCTAGAGCAAAAGGACCCAAAGGAATTCTATTCATCGTTTCTACAGGTCAAGGCCAGAGGCTGCTAATGGGACAATTCATTTCTCTAATATGATACTGCATGGAGCGTATCACTCAGAGGAAAGGTAATGTTTGGATGCCATGATTGATTAACAGGTCATTCTGTAAGAAAAGCGGTAGGTCCATATATTTGTTTGTGAACTAAAATCTCAGAAGTCATTTTCATATACACCTTTGTTTTTCTCCTAGAATTTAACTAAACAGCAATGCATACCAGGGAACTGTTTGGGATAATAATGATGACACATGTTTCAGTCTCTATGCTAACTGCCTTCCATTTATTAGCTCACTTATGCCTCACTTAAATCCTATTCAGTAAATATTATTATCTCCATTTTACCAATGAGGAAATTGAGGCCTCCAACCACAAGTTGTAGAGTGAAACTTGAACACTACACTTTGTAGAATCACTACAAAACCTTCCTTTATAGCACCGCATTTTACCATTTTGTTCTTCGATTTATAGAGGAAAGTGGATGAATATATGCTCCTGGGGCCTGTGTGACTTTTTTCTGAAGGTGAGAGGTGCAGGGAGGATGAAGCTTCTTCTTAGAGAGGTTCTGGCTGCTAGGGTGGTGCACACGTGCTGGTCTACAAATTACGGGTAACCATGTCAGGAGTGAAGGAACCATACAAATTTCAATTTCACCCATTCGCCTAAAGACTATATCCTAACATACCTTCCTTGAGGAGGGCTGAAGAAAAGTCTAAGCTAACTAGACTTTCAACCTTTATTCTTCCTATACCACATTTCTCTTCTGAGAGCATTCTGTACCATACAGTCTACATAATAGGCTGGACTGATGGAAGCTAAGGAGACAGCCAGGCAGAGAACTGAGTTAACTTGGTACTGTTTCCTAGAAAGAGGGTAGTGCTGAACTCCTGTGGACTTCAGAAAACCCCAGAAGCTCTTCCACATCCACAGAAAAATCCAAAACTTGACAATACAGGAGACAGCTTTTAAAAAGCAAGAGAAAATAATACCAATCTTCTAGGTTAATTAAGGGCCCCCTTTGAAATTACATTCCAACAGCCCAAGAGGTTACTCTCTGAACAGTTTGCTTCTGGTTTTCTTCTGACTTCGGACTATCCATCTTCTATTCTTAAAGGAAAACAGGGGCAGGAGCAGCTGATTATTTCATTTATTTTCTTCGATAGTGTAAGCCTCAGGTTCATTTTTTTTCTGATGGTCGCTGAAAAATCTCTCCCACTGCCTACTCATGGGAATGCCCATCTGCCTGCTCTCCATCACTTCCAGCTGGATTTGACACAACTTTGTCACTAATAGCAAGTTCTTTTTTCTTACTTTCCCTAATCCTAGCCTAAACATCTGCCTTGTACTTTGGCAAGATTAATATATTCCACTTGAGCAAATGCAATATGGTCTCTTGGTGTCACTTTCAGAAACAGGATGTGGCTTGCCAATTGTGATCATTATGCCACATTATACCAAGGAAACATGTATATTCCATACTAGTCTAGGGAATGCGCCACCCTTCATATAGCAGGCTCATATTATCAGGGAGATCCTCTGAGAGCAACACAGGTGTCTTTGTAGCATGTCTAAGAAAGACACTCTTATTTGTCTTCTTGTGACACAGGGAATTTCATCATCCTCATTTCCCTTGCATTGATCCATCTATAGTTGTTTTTATAATATTAGATTCCTGGAGTCAGAACCCTATCGTGTGTATTGTGGTCCCAGTGTCTACGACAGTGCCAAGAATACCATAGGCTATAGTGGATACTGGTTGAATGCATACATAAACTGTGTCACAGGCTTCTTACATTTTAAACAGATTACAGTTATTGGCACTCTTTCACAAACCTTATGTGTAAACATATTTTCCTTCTCCAAATACTTAAGACTATCACTTGATTTATCATTAGAGAAATCATATTACTAGGTATAAAATTGTAAGTCTAGCTGCACAAACTAATAAATATTGTCAAAGTCCAATAAAAATGGTAAGTGTCCCCTGAAGTGAAGGTCATACAATCAGTAGTGTGATGTGAATCCGGAAAGTGGTTTTTAAATACAGGTGAATGGATTTTTCCCTCACATCTGAAAGCCTCACAATTCCTATCATATAGAGTGAAGAATTTCTAACCTGGAATTAATGGTTAAACTTTATATGTCCAAAGCCTCTGCCTAAGATGTTTCTGCTATGACAGGTTTCTCCTTACTACAGAAATCTTAAGGTTCTCTAACCTCAAAATTCTAGAGATATGAAAGGTTCAGATGAATTTTAAAATTCAGACTATAGAAATGGAAACAATAGTTGGGATGCTAATCTGAAATATGACCATTTCCAAAAGCTCCTGATTTTGCTTATTTTAGAGAGACTACTCCTATGAGAAACACAAGTTACATGCTATTGCTCTTCACACATAAATCCCCTTCATCACTGACGTGTCCTGAATCCCAACACCTGGCCAACCCCATCAGCAATAATCAACCATCATCCCAAGAAGTGAACATAATCAAAAGCTAAATCAAATAAATATGTCTTACTCTCTGTTCTGACGTCGGCCAAGTTCCATTTCTGGTGGGAGGCCAAGGGGAACAGGTGCCAAAGGCATATGGCTGTGGGCACCATTGTGCCAGAAAAATGTCAACACATTGGAAAGGATTCAGAGAAGAGGTGGGGGGGGGTGATTAAGGGGTTGAGGAATTTACTTATGAGGGAGATTAGGAGAGCTAAGTGTGCATACATTGGCTAAGCAATATAGGGGAGGCAGCAGAGTTGGGGATAATCTGAAGTGTTGACAAGTCCGCACAAGAAATTAGTGGCATGGGAGCCAGGGGAAATACTAAGGTTTGGGAAAGAGTGGTAAATTAAGGATAAAAAACAAACAAACAAACAAAAAAACGGAGTGTAGTTGTCATCAACATTTCTTAAGAGTATGTTGATTTAAAATAAGAGTATTTTACAGCATCAATAGGACTAGTCATAAATGAAAAAAGGAGATAAAAATGAGACTATGGAAATAAGCCAGGTTTGGCCTGAGGCAAAAAGCATAACAAAGTATTCTATGTGCTCCCTACTCCCTCCCTTTTTTGGGCATCATTACTAAGAACATGTCTACTGCCTGCTTACAAGTGTCCAGAGTCCCCCAGCCATACTGAAAAAGAACAGTGGCCCAGGGCTCAACCAGTCCCTTGCCACTCTTCCCATCAACACTGTCATATCTTATTCCTTTCCCCAATGGGATGCCTTGTACATGTTAAGCATTCAATACAAGATAGATATGTGTATTTTAACAGCTTTACAAAAAATATATAATTCACATATTATATAATACACTCATTTTTAAGTGTACAAATAAATGGGTTTTAGCTCATTTACAGAGTTATACATCTACTACCATGATCAATTTTGTAATCTTTCTATTACTGCTCCACCCACCCACCCCAAAAAAACCCTCATATCCTTAGCAGTCATCCTCAAATCCTCACAAAAATGTAGGTCTGACTTCACAAACATGTAGATGTTGGCAAACATCAATTAAAAATGAAAAAGGGCGTGCTGTTGTCATGGCCATATCATTACTTTGATGTGGATCCAAGAGGTGGTTATAAAGATGAGTAAATGGATTTTTCTCCATCTTTGACTGCCTCACAACCTCCACTGCATAGAGTGAAGAGTTTATCATCTCACTGCCTCCACTCCTCCAGTCCCCAGAAAACACTAACTTACTTTCTGTCTTTATAGATTTGCCTATTTTCAACATTTCATATAAATGAAATCATACAATTTGTTCTCCTTTGTGACCAGCTTCTTTGAATTAGGGTAACATTTTTCCCTTTCTTGTTTCTTTTTCAATTATAGTTGTTTTATATTAGTTTCAGGTATACAGCATAGTGGTTAGAGATTTATATAATTTACAAAGTGATCCCCCCCAATCAGTCTAGCACCCACCTGGCACCATACATACTTATTCCAATATTGTTGACTTTATTCCCAATGTCATACTTTACATATAGGGGATCATTTTGTAAGTACCAATTTCACTTCTTAATCCCTTCATCTTTTTACCAAGTCCCCTAACTCCCCTCCCATTTGGCAACTATCAGTTTATTTTCTGTATTAGGAGTCTGTTTCTGTTTCTGTTTCTGTTTTGTTTATTCATTTATTTTGTTCTTTAGATTCCCCACATAAATGAACTTATATGGTATTTGTCTTTGACTTATTTCACTTAGCATCATACCTTCTAAGCCCATCTATGTTGTCACAAATGGTAAGATTTCATTCTTTTTTATGGCTGAATAATATTTCATTGTATATATATATATATACTACATCTTTTTTATCCAATCATTTATTGATGGGCACTTAGGTTGCTTCCATATCTTGGATACTGTAAATAGTGCTATGATGAACAGAGGGGTGAATAAATCTTATCAAATTAGTGTTTTAAATAAAAATCCAGAAGTGGAATTGCTGTGTCATAAGGTAGCTCTATTTTTAATTTTTTGAAGAACCTCCAAACTGTTTTCCGTAATAGATGTACTAATTTGCAATTCTACCAATAGTGCATGAGGGTTCCCTTTTCTCCATATCCTTGCCAACACTTGTTTGTTCATTTATTGATGATAGCCATTCTGACAGAAATATCTCATTGTGGTTTTAGTTTGCATTTCTCTGATGATTAGTTATGCTGAGCATCTTTTGTTTGTCTATTGGCCATCTGTAGTCCTCTTTGGTAAAATTTCTATTCGAGTCCTACGCCCATTTTTTAATTGGACTGCTTAGCATAACATCTTTAATTTTTAAATTATTTTTTATTTTATTGTTTGGGAGGAGAGAGAAAGAATGAGTGCAAGAGAGAGAGAGACAGAGAAAGGGGTAGGGCCCAGAGCAGTCTCCACGGTTGCATGTCACTAGCTATGACATGGCTTCATTCCCCACAGGTGGATGTGGGGCCTCCTAGGGCAGGAACCAAACCAGGAGCCTTCTGCAGCTCAGCACTTGTGGGTTTGCACTAGCAGGGCTCTTAAACCCCAGGCCTCATGATTGTGAGGCAAGTGCTCAACCACTGAGCCATCTCAGCATCCCCAGCATAACATCTTAAAGGTAAATCCATGTCATGGCATGAATCAGCACATTTTCCATGTATAAGATGCCTCTATGTATAAGATGACTCCTACTTTTCTAACCCAGCGTTAAGAAATCAATACACAGATTACTCTCGTGTATAAGACAACTCCCAATTTTTCACCTTAACAATTAGACACAAGAAATAACCTGTGTATTCATTTCCTAATATTGGGTTAGAAAAGTAGGTGTTGTCTTATACATGGAGGCATCTTATACGCGTAAAATATGTTAACCCTTGTAACAAAACTGTGAATTAGGTATTATTATTACCCTTATTTCTTAACAGAGAGGTTTTGCAATGGTCACTTAGTTTGTGGACCTAATTCCTAATCATAGCTTCTGAGTTCCATCTTCTTCTGTGAGCAGCCAGGTCAGCCATGTTGGACACTGATGATATATTCAGATCTTAGATGTAAGAACCTTCTTTATCAATACTTAGTTTCTTGAAGGTCAGCAGCTTAACTTTCATTGTTAGTTTTAAACATACTGTTTCAAATGATTGCTCTTTTCTCCCCGTGATAACTTCAAATTTTACAGCTCTCTCTTTCACCATGTTAAGGCCCAAGACCTTGGTAAAAAATTGAGCTGTTCATCTCTTTCAGTGTTGTCTTTTGTATGCCATCTTTCATTGCTATAAACTCGAAAGAGAAGCAGGTGGTAAGGATAAAAATATGTTAATACTCATATTTCTAGCCTAAAGTCACCTGCACTTCATTTGAGGCAAATAAGGAAATAAGCAAAAATACCCCCTTTCTTCTATTCCTATACCATCTACGCCCAATAGCCTAATCAGACCCTAATCCTCCAGTTGTAAATTATTGCTGCATATCCCATTTTCCCATAGACTGTGGCTTTAAGCCCTTCCTATATACTGCTGTCAGAAGAGCCTTTGTATAATACATTACCTCTCTTCCCTTCAAGATGCTTCAAGGCACCCCTCTGTCAAACCTGTTCAATCTCAAACCCTTGTTCTTCACTTTCCCCACCCTAAGTCCTCCCAATATATTATAAATCTTATTACTGTCTCCTGAACACAGTCGCCTTCACAATTGTTCTGATAGCATTATATATGCTCCCATAGTACATACACATACACACATGCACAAACACACACACAAGCAGTGAAGTAGTAGAAAGATGGTAAGTAACCAGTAAATATCAGTTCTTATTGTCTCTTCCACTCCTTAGCTCTATTGCTAAGTCTTCTCTAAGCCTGGAATACTCTCTCTGTATAAACCCCTACCCTAGCTGGTGCCATACTGTATAGAACTTGACTATTCTTTTTAAAGAGTTATTTTTATTGTTTCTGACAAAAAGAGAGAGAGAGAGAGAGAGACAGAGAGAGAGAGAGAGAGGAGAGAGAGAGAGAGAGAGAGAGAGAGAGAGAGAGGAGAGAGAGAGAGAGAGAGAGAGAGAGAGAATGGGGAAGGCCCAAAGCAATCTCCATAGTTACATGTCATTAGTTTTCTACATAGTTTCATTCCACAGGTGGGCGCGGGGCTGTACAAGGCAGGAACTGGGCCATGGGCCTCCTGTATGGAGCTCACCCCAGTGAGAACTGGGCTGGGGGCACACCCCTATTCAACCTATTGGTCTGCACAGGCTGAGGCTGGGATTCAATCCTCGGACCCTGAGGCTGCAAGAGGGGTGCTCAACCCACTGAGCCATCCCGGCACCCCTAACGGTTCTTTAAGTCATCCTCCTCAACTCATTCTCTGAGGAGTTGTATTAAGCTATATTTTCAATACTAGGGTAGGTGTTCAACATCCTTCATTTAATTGATTGATTTATCAAACTCATATCAATGGCTGAGATACTTTTGTTTTTATTGTTAAATTTAATGGGGTGACATTGATTGGTAACAATTAGATAGTTTCCGGATGTACAACTCCACATCACATCACCCATGCATTGCATTATGTGCCCACCACCCAGAATCAGCTCCCCCTCCACCACCATATATCCTGTGTCCACTCCCCCCTCCCCCCTCCCAAATCTCCCTCCCCTCTCTCCCCCCTCCCCAGGTAACCACCAAACTATTGAGTGTGTCCATAATGCTGGTGC
>PVKE010015673.1:0-25622 GCA_004027555.1 Craseonycteris thonglongyai
TTACTTTTTTTTTTTTTTACATTTTAACATTTCTGAAATCGGGATATTTCTTATAAACAATGTTTCATGTTTGGAATTTTGTCTTTTTTTTTTCTCTCGAAAATATTTGAGTATATGGCTTACAAATGATTGCTTTAAATCTAAAAACTACAATATATCAGGTTTAGACTATTTTTTGGTTGTTTTGCTTGGTAACTACACTTGGCCTGAGATGTATCCAAAGACACATGTATTAACAAACAGTAATATACTGTGATTCAACCAAATAATTAAGGAGGCAATCTTTGACCTAGGTTTCAATGAACATGACTGAGGAAACCTAATCAATTTGGTACACAATGTTTTAAATGCTGAAGACTGCCTGGAAGATGTGAGATGTGTAACTACAAAAGAATTGTTCAGATCCTTAATGTATTGTATGTTATTTTCATGTGAGTCTACGTAGAACATACATTATCCTGAGAATGAGTCAACAAGTATTTTGTATGCATGACTTGACTCTAATACATGTTTGTTTAGAGGACAGTCCTAAAGTATCAGCATCCTGTGTGTGATTCCTACGTGGATCAGTAATCTTTGTCCTATGACCTGGCTGCAGGCTGTACCCTAGCAATCACCCATCTCTACTTTGCAATATTATCTCTAGTGGGTTTCTAGTAAAAGAGTATCATGAAATTAGCATAAATGAATCCCCATTATGCAAAAATAAAAGCTATTCTCCAAGAATTTCCGATAAGCAGTTTCTTCTTGATTTGGAACTAAGGATAACAAACTGGATCTTATACTTCAACCTACAGAGTGTTGTACACAGAATGCTGTCTCAATTTCTCATCAGTTTTGGCATGTTTGCCATCTACCCCTTCAATCCCAGATCACCTTTGATCAACAGCGGTGATCTCTCCCTAACCTGGAGGCCTTGATGATGAAGTCTGTGGACTGAACAATATTGATGATGTTTCTGACTTGTTAGTTACTGAACACAATATCCGACTATGCTCCAAAGGGTGTCATTGATAGAAGACACAACATATACCTTGAAGATTTATAATGTGGGAATATTGTTCTCCTACTGTGTCAGATGTTATACCCAAACTCTGCTGCCCATACCACATCCAGGCTACACTCTTACATCTTTATTTCTGCCAGTTTAATAAAGACCTCTCCAAATTGTCTGATCTCCTAATCAGTAATTTTCCTACTTTCAACTTCTTAGCACAATGGGTCACCTTAGTGTTTGAAGAATCTATATCATTAAGTGTAGTGATCACTAAGTCATAGTCCCTAGGACAGCTGCATCAAAACCAACTGGGGTTTTGGTTCAAAATATAGATGTCTATCACCATCCAGGACCTATTCAATCTCAATATCCAGAGGCAGAGCCCAGCCCCAAAGCAACCCAGGTTTAGGAACTACTGATTTTGTGAGACAGCCAGCAATACACTTGATAATACTAGTTAATTAGGGGGGGCGCAATTTACTCATGATTCCAACAGTAGAAACAGGAGTGCCAACTGCCCTCCTTGGAGAACATAGAGATACTCACATGAACCAATTCACAGTCACTGTCATTCTCTAATTCCAACTTAAAGTAATATTTGCTTCACGGGGGCAAATAAGATTCCACCACAAATAGGTCCTTAGAGTTAAACTTCACTAAAAACAAGCAGATGCCAAAGACCCACCACTTAGAAGCCAGCTTAGTCTGAAAGAAACCACCATGAAGACCATCTGATGTTTTATGAGCAGCACTTTGCTCAGCATCTGGTTAGAAAGCAGTTCTTTGCAGCAATCCAGTTTTAGTTGTCCCCAGGGCTCTGACTTGAAACAAAGTTTGACACTATTTTTTTTCTAAGCCAAAGGGGCACTCCTAGTGCATTAGTATCAGACAAGACACCTGGTCAGGAGCACTGTAACTCATTTTATTTCTCACTGAACAAGTTATTACCCTCTCACATTTTTGCTGGAATTGCTATCCCCAGATGCCATTCCCATGGGTGGCCTCTGCCATCACAGCACTACATTCCTGGTATCAGTATGTCCCTGTGTCAAGTACCCTGAGGAGAAACATGGTTTGATATCCTAGGAGACCATTTCTTTCCTTTGGGAAAGGCAGGCTCAGCCTTGGCTCTCATTAATGTGCTCAGCTAGGTCTCTTTACTGCTCTAATTAACTGTCTCCACTCAGTTATTGATCACATTGCGTGTAATGGCACATTGGCTGGGGGAAATGATGAGTATGCTGTAAAGAGAAGGCAGTGCATGGGACCTTGTGTCCATACAATTTAGCGACGCTATGGAGCCTGCCTCAAATAAGTGAATTGGAGATGTATTCTGAATGAAGCGTGATAGGAGTGAAACCAGTTTCTGAGCTTGAGACAATCTAATGTTGCCTTCTACATTGTAAACCAGGATCACTCCAGAGTGCTTGTTTCATAGTTTGATCTAAAGGACTTTACAGTAGAGGGTTTTGTAATCGTGGATACCTTGAAATTTTGACATAGGACAATATGCCTGTTATTGTCACCTCTTTGCATTTTATATATTTTCAGTCTTTCTCATTTACTACTTTATTGAGTATAAGGTAAACTTTAGAATTTTGGTACATTCTTGACTTATTCTTTGTTCAGAACATTGCAGGGGACTATAATCTTCTATAACTAATGGTTATTTCTTCTGAAAGCTGACATTTGCTTCAATTATATTATTCTATATTCGACTACATCTACTATTTACTACCAATACCTCCTTGCCCAGCACCATTTTCATATTTAACTTAGTCAATAGTGATAATAAAAAAAAAATTTTTTTTATGAAGTTGTTTAAATAAAGATGAGAGGATCATTGAATCAGCCAGGAGACAGAAACCACAGAGTAATTTGAACAAGGATAGGTTAATGAAAGAGTTTATTAACTAAAAAGGGGGATTTCCTACTAGGAATTGGTAACTCTTACATACAAGGTGGGAACAGTATGAAAGTAACAGATACAGAAAGCAGCCAGTCCCACGAGGGCTGAGGCACAGGACCCATGAAAGTCCCTTCTCCTTCCAGGGCTGAGATTCTGTCCCTGTTGGGGAGAGTGTGATCATGGCCCACCATGTGGTGGGGAAGTTTGCACTAATAAAAGCGTTTGCAAAGCTGCCCCCTGGAATGCTGGGAAAAGCCATACCAGGGCGCTAGTGGTGAAACTTTGTGCTGAGCCTCACTGGTGCCCTGTGAGTAGGCTAATCAGATGTACCATTTGAAATGTGACAGTAAACAACGGTACTTGCCCTTTTCAAATGGTACATCTGGTCAGCCTATTGACACCTTGAATTTAGCCCAGTGAGATGAGATTGACCATACCTACTGTTTGAAACAGGATGGTACCATTGCTTTCTGTCCTGTTTCAAATGGTATGTCTGGTCAGCCTACCTGTGAGCACCTAGCCACTTTACACTGCAGAAGCAAGCAGAGAACATACCAGAACCAGGAAGTAAAGCCCTTGTCTCTTCTAGTGTCCCTACAGTGCCCTTTACAAAAAAGTTTAACATTGTACAAGCTGGCAAGAGACAAATGATCCATTATCAAACGCAGAGCGACGAAGAGTGGATTTGGAGCTGAGAGGCAATAGTCTAATAATTGGTCCAGTCTTCACCTTTCAGTAGACTGACCTTCTTTATAGCAGCAAAATAAGTCTATGCTTCCACCTAACACTATATAGCTATCCTTTAAACCAGTGCAGAAATTCTTACCATTTCCCCAAAATGAGGAGACACATATATAGGCTCATCCATCATTTTACCCATCACTAGCTATATTCATTGCTCCTCAAATTCAGTTAGAGTCTCACAGAATATTCTGTTACCTAAAGACTAGATATATTAATAAGTGGCACAACCATGAAGAACATGGAGTCCAATGTGTTGTAAAGATATCTCCCCTAAACCCTACAGTACATCTTCCCCTGCATAGTATTGCCACAGCCATATAACCTTTTCCTCCCAAGCACTAACCTTTGTCTCCCTAGCCAGTCTGAAATGAGATGATCCAGTGATACCCAACACCATTACTGCTGCTTCTGCTACTTCCTCCTTCATCCTTGCTGTGTTCTGGTAGCCAACACCACCTAGGTAATGCCTTAAGATGCCAATGGAGTAAAACATGAATAATGTGGGACATGAGCAGCAAGGAAAATTACACAAGTAATTGTTTTGGCAAATATTTTCAATCTCCTTTTCCAAACAGGAAAACTAGCCAATTTGAGATTAATTCCTGTCCATCCCATCTTTACTCTGTTAATGAGAACTGAGTGGCCTAACATCAAGGAGGAGAGAGATAAAGAAAAGCAGACTCAATCATTAGCCCATGAAAATTTAAGACTTAATTATACAATGTGCTTTTTTTGTTTGTCTAGTGTTTTTCTTCGATTGTTGCAAATATGCAATTTGTTATATTTGACCCAGTGAAAGTCCTGCAAGCCATACTGACCTATTAATAGAAACTGATCCTCCTAACAACCCAGAACCAGAGCTTGCTCTTGCTTTTTTTTTTTCTACTTGCACCTCAATAGCAGCAGTGACCTTTGTCTATTATACACCAACAGTGTGGAGGGCACCATATTTCTCCTGAGATCTCTGTTTGGCATGTGAAGTTATTTCCAAAAAGCTTCATTTATTTAATCTTCTAGCTGCCTAAAACTCTTTATGCGTGACCACTTTTAGCTTGCCCTTTACCCTTTGCTTTCTGAACCCAGCCAGGTCCTTGCTGGTGGCTCCCAAAGGTCTAAGATCAGTAGGAAAAGAAAAAGGAAATGAGATATCTCATGATACAAAACTCAGCTGGTAAACTTCCATAACATTATATTGGGGAGAAGCTGGTAAGAGAGATGCCACTGTTTTCAGTCCTACTATCACAACACAAAATAATTAATGGGTAAAAAAATACTTTTTTGTTTAATAATTGCTGTTCTTCATTAGTGTGAACCAAAGGCAAGGTCTATCTAAGACAATAACATCTGCACCCCATATTTCATTATCACCAAACTTCACATTTCACGCAAAAGCATTGCTAGCACAGCCGTGCAGCTTTAATTAGTTTCTGCCATAGCTGTGAAGGTCAGCCAATTATTGTGTGTGAAATTTCAATATGAAGTGGCTGAATTGAGGACAGCATTGCAACAGTGTGGGATTCTGCAGTGCTATAAATCTAGTATTTGGGAACCATTTTTTAAAATGTAAGATAACATAAAATAATCATCAGGTATGTACAGCTTCAAGGCTTACTGATTAATTTAACATGTGCTTTGTTGGGGGAAAAACACATAATTTGTGATTGTGTCTTAAATTTCTTTGTATTACATTGTCATCTATTACACATTGGTTTAAGGTTGATTTATGTCTTCATGATTAACTTCTTTTAACTCACTTAGAACTGTACTGGAATATTTGATCTGTGAATAAAGCCTCGTTTTACAAAGTTTTACATGATGGAAAGCTAAAAATACACAGACATACTCACATGCACATACACACATATACATTTCTTATAAATATACACACACATATGTTTAAACACCATATTTGATTCATGAAAATGTTGATGCATATTAATTGGTTAGGTCAACTTAAGAATGCCTTTTTATTTAAATATCTGCTGAATTTAAAAATGGTTTACGAGAGATTCCACTTGATGAGCTTTCTATTTAGAATCAGAAATGTGGAGTTGGGAAGAATCTTGAGGCATATCTGGTCTAGGGTGCTTTATTTTGTAGCTGAGGAAATATGCCCAAGAATCACGCCAGCTTTAGTGCGGTCACCCAGCTCCTTAGCAGTGCTGCCAGCAATGAAACGCCCTCCTTGCAGCTTTCCATGGGCCTGTTTTACCATCACACAGCAATGTAGATCAGATATGTCACATGATATACAAAACTCCAAATTTTGCTCAAAGATTTTCTATGAGGCTTGAGGCTTCAATGTTGTTTGTTTGTTTTGTTTTACACATGGACATATATGTAGTTTAATACTAATTAAAGCAAATATTTATTGAGCCACCCTCCAACAAGCCACCCTGCAAGGTATTACAGGTGTTTAGAATGATTAACATGCCCTTGGTGAGTTTGTAAACCATCAAGTCGATAAGACACTAGGAGGAAGAAGAGACGATAGAATTAATGGAAACATATCTGTCCGATTGGAGGAAGATAAAAACAAGGCAGAGCCAAGGAAGGAGACTGAAGGATGAGTGGGAAGGAAAAAGACTATAGGATGTTTAGGTGCTTCCCTGGCCTCTAGCTACTAGAAGCCAGTAGCACCAACCTCCTTTCCCCTAACCCTAATCATGGCAATAAAAATTATCTCCAGATGTTGCCAAACATCCCCAGGCTGAAGTGGAGGGTAACAAATTCACTTGAGAGCCACTGATCTAGATTCTAGATCATAGATTATTGTGGATCGGAGAAGACTTCTTAGTTCCAAATACAGAATCTGCTTCAGCCTCACTAGGACGCAGGACCCCTTGAGCCTGTCCTCATTTCCCAAGCTCCCAGCCAGGAATGGCTAATGAGGACACTCGCTCGTGTTTATGAGAGAGGCTTGGGAAGGTAAAGGCTGTACTGGGGTCCCTTGACTTGATGATTTGGTGACTGATGGGAGAATTTTAGATTGCAATGAATTATGGAATAAGTGGGTATGATTGGGCAGTAGGCAAGCAGGGCATCAGTTGTGTATGCTGCTTCTAAGAAGTTAAAGAGTAAAAGGAAGAGCAGAAGTGATGGACAATCTCCATGAAATCGTAGGGTTGAGCACTCTTGAAATCAAGAACTGTTGACATATGGAGTGAAATAAGTCTTTGTGGTTGTGGGGTTGGGGTTGAAGGAAAATAACCTGTGATTTTTTTTTTTTAGGATGTTTTCCAGCACCTTTATTTTCTACCCACAAGATACCAGTAGCACCCTTTTCCTCAGCAGTAATAACCAAAAATATCTCTGGACATTGTCAGATCTCCACTGGGGGTTAAATCTCTCTCAGTTGAGAATCACTGGGTTAGGGAAAGAAATTTCTGTTTTTTCTTTTTCTTTTAATTTAAGGTGGAGAACGTTAAGCAAGTTTTCAGGAACATAAGAAGAAACAAGTAGAAAGGGGAAGACTGACTATGTAAGTGAAGGCAAGAAAACACGGAGAAGGGGCCACAACATGAAGAAGGTAATCAGGAACAAGACTGAGAGTACCTTAGATCAAAGAATGGACTTTCCTTCAGAGCAAATAAAAAAAGAGGAGATCCCTAAATAGGAGACAGATGTTAGGAGCAGTCAAGTCAGAGAGTCTTGATATTTTAAGTGAAGTTGTAGGTGAGCTACTCTGATACGATCTGAGAGGGAAACTTCACTAGGTGAGATTAGAGAGCATACATTTGTAACAGAACCAAGAGGTCTACCAGGATGCCATATTTGTTGCTGATTCAATTGACCTTTACCTAACTGGGAATAGGAGCGGAGTGTATGCTTTCTAAGACTAGAAATTATTAAGAAAGAAACAACAGACAAGTGGTCAAGGGAGGGGGAGATGGGGCATGAACTCTGTGTGAGTGTACATGAGGCATAGACCAAGGTAAGAGGGAAGTGTAATAAAGAAAGGTGCTGTAGCTTGGGAAATCAGGGAAGGCTCAAGGGATCATGCATCCCATTGAGGCTGAAGTGGAGTCTCTGCTTTGGAATTGAGAAGAGTTTATAAGATCCCTAACATCCTATGGTCTAGAATCTAGATCAATGGTTTTCAGATGAATTTGCCACCCCTAAACCCCTGCCTAAGGATATTTGGCAAAGTATGGAGACAATTCTTACTTTCATGATTGGGGAAGAGGGGAGCTACTGGAATCTAGTGGGAAGAGACCAAGGATGCTGCTAAACATCCTTGAAGGCACTATAGCATCCTCCCAAGAAAGAATTATCTGGCCCATGATGTCTATAGAGTCCCTGTTCAGAAACCCTACTCTAGATTAAAACTAAATATCTGGTAAGTTATTTAATGAAAACCTGGGATATTTTTTTTAATTAACCTGATAAGAGTTCTTTTTACAATCCTATTATACTTTAGCATCAATTTTTATAGCCTCTTGGAAAGAAAGGACCTCCAATTGCTTTTATTCCTTCATTTACTATTTTATCCAAGATAAGTTATTGAGTTTTATTATGGGGACCATATTAAGCATTGAGGATATGAAAATAAGATAGACACAGACAAGCATTAACTCAGAGAAAACTAATTGCTATGGACTAAAATGTGTCCCCCCACCCCCCCAAATTCATATGTTGAAGCCCTGACCCCCAATGTGATCATAATTGGACATACGGACTACAAGGAGGTAGTAAAGGTTAATTGAGGTCATAACGGTGGAGCCCTTATCCAACAGGATTTGTTTTTTTTATAAGAAGAGACACCAGAGAGCTCATGCTCTCTCTCTCTCCATTTCTTCACAGGTCATAGGAGCATATAAAGAGATAGCAGCCACCTACAGGCCAGGATGAGAAGCCTCATCAGAAACAAACCACACTGGCTCCCTGAACTCAGAACTCCAGCTTCCATGAATGTGAGAAAATAAGCGTCTGCTATAAACAGACAATAGACACCCACTCTATAGTGTTTTGTTACGGCAGCCCAAACAGACTAAGATAAGTATATTATCCTTTTTATTTGTCAGTCTGTTTTCATTTCAAGATTTGTCCTAAGAATAAAGGCAATTTGGTTTTAGGAGCTTTCCCACTCCAACTTAACCTGTTTTCTTATTCTCTACTCTTCCCCCTACAGTTGACAGTATGGGAAAGAGATTGGACTTTGAAATTACACAAACCTGATTCTAAATTCTAGCACCTAACAGTAGAGAAACACTAAGGATTAGAACTTAAATCTCTGGGCCATGATATCCTAATTTATTAAAATGGACATAACCACATTTACTGGTAAGAATGCTATATGACAACTAAAATATCAGGTGTGCATGCCCAGTATTGTTTTAATACCTGGCAGTCTCTCAACAGATAACAATTTCTATATTCCCTCTTGGATCACAACTGTATTCAAAGGCTGATTTCAGAAATGATTTAGTTTGTTCTTCCCAACTGTCTCATTAGATGTTGGTGTAAAGAAGCTAAAGTTCTTTTTCTTTCAAAAAAAATTGAAAACTAGAAAATTCTAATTCTCTAACAATTTGAAGTCCACTGATAAATTTCTGGCCCTATTAACAAGTAGAGGAAGCAATAGTATTTTGAGGTGTGAATACCTGACTAGTATCATAAAATGAAAAAAAATATGTAGTTTCTACTTAAAAATAAATAAGTAAAATAAAACCTAACTATGTTTATTTCCAGCATACTAAATCACAGGCATTTTTTGTAACAATGAGTGGCTCAAAAATGTATACACAATCGATTTATATATTGATTGCTACAATTCACTACATATTCATTATGTCCTAAGCTGTCTATGCCTGCTAACTCTTTTAATGCTCATAAAAGGTTTTGCTTCACAAGCATGTCTGGGTGAATTATAAAATGAAGGACATAAACCTCCATTTGATATTTATGATGATCCCTCCCTTTGTGTGACAAGTGAAGTTGTAGAATGCTGACTCTTCTCAGGGGGATAAGATGAGTTTTAATGGCTTCTGGAGGGGCTGGATGGCATCTGTATCAAAGAATCTGGGCCACTTTCATTTGGCAGAAGAGTATCACAAGTTTCAGATCAGTTTTTCAGGAGATTTCTCCAAACTGTATCTAGAACCATCTTATCTTCACCCTCTTTAGAATATCAACAAAGGAGACAAAGGCTCTTTTCACGAGGAAATTTTCATACTCTTAAAATGTAAGTAGTCTCTCTGGTTCATTATCTGTAACCACATACAGCCCTGTGGCTGGGGGCAGGGGATGGTCAGTGCCCTCCCCTAACAAACAGGAAATGTGGCTCCTACTATGAGGTGATCTCTCAAGCTGTCACTCTAACAGAGATCAGAGAAGATACCATGAGATCAAAGAGTTGAGTGACAGGTACCCAATAAAGCATGTTCCACCCTATATCTTCTAGACTGTAGCCTCTACACATAAACTTCTGTTAGACAGCACAAATTGGAAGCTAAAATCCTGCCTCAATGACCAAGCAGGGACCTATCTTGGTTTTTCCTAAGAACATCTATCATCTTCAGCCTTCCAAGACCGTGGGAGCCACCCTGGCAGAGACTCAAATTGTCTTCACAGACTTTAGTGGACTCACAGTTTTTTCTCTGGGTTCATTGATATAAGTAGCATGAGAGCAGGGACCTCGTCTGTCTTTGTCATTACTGTGTTAGCACTCCTAGTGATGTGCTAGTATCAACATCATAGACACTCAGGAAATTATTGTTACAGAGGAAGGAAAGGAGGAAGAGATGGAGGGACAAAGAAAGGGAGAGGGGAATAAATTGTCCTAGACCCTAAGCAACATGGAGAAACTCAAATAAGGTAGTGTACTAGAATTGCCCTTGGTAGCAAAATTAAATAGTAAAGTTGGAAGAATCTCATAAACATTATGAGTTTGGAGGGTTAACTGGCTTACCATGGTCACATGATAGTGAATAGCCAGAGGTCTCCTGGCCCTTTTTCCAAGAGCCTGTCCCTTATACTGTGTGCCCTCTGGTGAGTGCTTCTGGCTTCTGTGTCAACATTCTCTATGTCTTTTAAAAGTAATGTATATTCACATCAAGCCATTAAGAAACAGATGATGTACTTATTTACTTGATTAATATAATAGATTGACATAATCGGCTGTGGTTTTTAATAATGGAGCATTTCCTAATTCTGGTGTGTGTATGCATAGGTTTGTGTGTGTGTGATTATGTATACATGTTTTCCTTTGCAGTTTAAAGAACAGAGCAAGATATGATGTCTACAGGAGTTTCCTTATCAAAGGGAAATGATTTTAAAGAAACTCAAGGACCCAAATTCTCAATAGTGTCCTCTTATCAACACAAATGCCTCTAAAATTTTGAAATTGATGAAGCAGTAACATTAACAAAATGTTCTTGAGATTTCAAATCCTGACATGTGCTGTGTGCACACTGAATATTGTGACTTGAAAGAAATCTTATAATTCCCAAGTTTATTACCACGCCTGTGAATTAGGAAGTTAGGCCAACCAGGGTTTCTCAGAAGACAGCAAGTGGACAACTGCCAACACGAGAAAGGCAAGTTGCTGAGGCCTGATGCCAAAACAAGAAGAAAGATGTCAGCTGGGAGGGGGATGCACCTTCAAACACAGAATAAAGGGCCCACAGCCAGCCCTCCACAGCCTCGCCTCGCCCTTGGGTCATCAGAACTGAGAGCTGCTTCAGGAGAAGGTTCCAAGGAGTATCATAGCAAGAGTTTCAAACTTTAAATGTTATATTACATTTACACAGGGCTTTTAATGTTTGTAAAGTACCTCCCTTCTCTGTTGATTAGTGTAACACCCTCCTCTCTACCACAAGAACTAGAATGCACTATTTTGCATCTAGTAGAACGATAAGAAAACCAAGAATTGAGAGGTTAGATTGATCTCTGAGCCAAAAGTAGAAGTCTGTTTCCTGGCAACCATTCCAGTCTTTCATCTCACCTAATGAGAACTTTGTATTTTGTTTGTTTGTTTGTTTGGGGGGGGGGGGGGAATGGCAGGGAGGTGATTATGCTAAAAATTAAAAGATATAAAATAATGGGAGAAATGGAAAGCTGTATTCTGGTCACCTACTTTTGGTTACTTACTAAAAATATGGACAAGAAGTAGAATAAGAAAAAATCTACACATATATGAGACCACTATGTTAGAGAGAAGAAGCCACTCTCTCACAAAGAGATTTAAAGGCTTTTTAAAGCTAAGACACTGTTAATTTTTAGCAGATTTGCCTTAGATGTTCTCTGTCTTCCTTAGCAATCCTTTGATGGAAGTTCTAAAGTGGGGTGAAATGGACACAAGGGTCAGAGAGGACTGTATAAAGTCCTCACAGAATTGGAATCACTGACTGGACAGGTACTTGACAGCTCACTGTCCTGTGATCTGACAGATTCCTTCTACCAAGTACTAAACAACTTTCTGGAAGCCAGTTTTCCATCACTTGGTAGACTTTTTTCAAGGCTCTCTCTAATAAGCATTCTAGTACCTAGATTCAATGTTTCAAGGAATACCTTTAAGCCAACTTAACCTCTAGAAATTTTTCTGTTTTCACTCAACTCTTGTTTCAGTTCCAATATTTCTAGGAAAACAGCGATTGATTTACTGTGGTGAATTATAGGATGTTTTTAATGTTGGATGCAATATGTCTGACTGGTGATCTCTAGGCCTCCTATGTTTTATAGCAGAAGTTAAAAATGTACACCGTCACAGGGGACAAATAGGCTTACCTGTAAGCCCATAAAAGCTTTCACCCGATGTGTTACTTCTTTTCTCACACCTTCTGATTCCACTCCCCCGGTTTGGTCATGATCCACATCAATAACTTAGTGATGCACGATTTCAAAAGGCTGATTTCAGGCTAGTCATGAAGCAATCTAAGTGTTATGCTGAAAGACACAGATGTCAATGGCTTGATGGAGGCCGCTTATGCATAATGGCATGCATCACAGAGGCAGAAAAAAGCAACCAAGGTAAGCTTCAAAGCTTAGTAGTTGCCTGTTGGGTTGTCTTTCCTGACAAATGGTAAGATCTATGATCTTACCGTCTGTGTCTGCTCTACTCACCACTGAATATCTACTGCGCTCTGTGCCCAGCACAGGGGAGACACACCATACATATCTGTGTAGAGGATGATCAAATGAGTCATGAGGAGGGAGAAGAACAAGTTCAATTGCAATTATCAAAGTTGAAAACTATTTCTCAACTGCTTTCCTCTTTCCCTCTTGATATGGTCAGCAAATTTCTATCAAACTTATTAACAATTTTTATACAATTGGCACCTGTTGCCTGTTGACCCAGTTTCTAAAGACAACAGGGCTTGGTTTTATCGAAGCTCCAAGTGGATCAGATAGTGCCCTTCTGCTCCATAGCCAGAGACCCAAATTAGAACTGTGTTACACCTTCTTGCTGGCTACGTTCATTTTTAATGTCTCACAGTCTGAAAAACAACAACAACACTTGCTAATCTCTAATCCTAATCCTCCCTGTCACTATTTGAACCCATCCCTATTCTGCCCTGGGTGCAATCAGAGGTTCATTTTCATGTCCCACTATTGATTTCTGTCTGGATCAGCTATGTTTTACTGTATAACAAATCACCACCCTTAGTGGCTTGAAACAATAATCTCTTTTTGTTTTTAAATTCATGATTCTGTGTATTATAAATTTGGGCTCAGCCAGGTGATTCATCTAGCTCACTCTTTGTCCACCTGTTCTTTACTGGGCTCACACACATATTTGGGAGGCTCAAATGGATGGTTGGTACTTCTCTCTGAAAGGGGTCTCTCGCTCTCCATGAGGCTCAACCAGCCTTATTCATATGGTGGCAGAGGGAAACAGAAACTGTAAAGCCTCTGAACATTACTTCAGATCTCATATATCATTTCTGCCATATTCTATTGGTCAAAGCAAGTCACTAGACCAGCCCAGATTTAAAGGATGAGGAAACAGATCTCCCTGCCTGATGGGAAGACTTTGTGACAATTTTGCAATCTATCATACCGTTCTAGACTCCATTCAGTTTCTTTAGCCTCATCCTCTTTTCACATTTGCCAAATAAGTCCTTCTTCTGTGTATCTTAGATCCAACGTGCAACCTCCATGTGTACCTCACTCATTCATTCCACAAATATTTATTGAGAATATTCTATAAATCAAGATTTGTGCTAGGCTGTACATCCACCAAATTATGCTTCTTACATTTAAGGAGCTTAAGGCTAGAGGACCAAGCAAATAATTAAGAGCTAGGTGGTAAGGACCATAATAAAGTATCCTAGGAACTGTGGGGAGCTTATCACAGGGCCGTTAAACTCAAGCCCAAAATATGAGCCAGGAAATATTCTTGAGAAAGGTGGTACTTGAATGAGCAGATGTATATCTTTTAGATCAATGTTGCTACAGTCTGTGGACTAGTGGTAGTGTTTGAACTTTGTCTTACTGGTATAATATGAGGTAAGAGTAGAATTTGGAAAATTTTTTGGCAATTTGGTATTGCTATGAAATCCTAGCAAGTAATACTGAAAAATATCAGTCTGCAAATTGAAATTTTATTTTATTTAAAAAAAGACACTTGATCAGAGATAGTCTGTGAAGTATTGACTATGTGACAAAGGGTAGAAGAGAGTCTCAAACTTGTGTGTGGTAGACTAAAAATAGCCCCCAAAGATCCAGATCTTCATCCCTAAAACCCAGTAAATGTTACTTTATAGGGAAAAGGGGTTTTTGCAGATCTGATCAAGTTAAGGATCTTGAGAGGGAAAGATTATCTTGGATTATCTGGGGGGTGTTATACGCAATCGCAAATATCCTTATGAAAGGAGGATAGAAGAGGATTTGACAGGAAACGGCGATGTGACCACAGAGGCAAAGATCAAAGTGCTGTGGCCAGAAGCTAAGGAATGTTGGCAGCTACCAGAAGTTGGAGTAGGCATGAATTGATGCTCCCCTAGAGCCTCCAGAGGGGCAATGAACTTGCTGACCCTTGATTTTGGACTCCTGGCCTCCCAAACTCTGAGAATACATTTCTGTTATTTAAGCCATCAACTTCATGGCAATTTGTTTACAGTGTCCATAAAGAACTATAATAATGCCTCTATTTTTCATATTACATGGCTGGATACTTTCCAGACAACCTCATATGTAAAGACAAACTGGCATGAAGCAGCATTCAGGGATCTGTAAGAAGCTAGAAAATGATTGGAGTAAAAGATGTATGTGGAGAGGAGGAGTAGAGATAAGGAGAAAAAGGGAGGCAGGGACTGTGAAGACCAAGCATCTCAACTGATATTCAAATCATTTACAAGATTTTGGAAACCATTCATGTCCCAGTTGGTAAAGTGTGGTATTATTCTCCATAGAGGAATACTGTTCTTTGAACTCAATTAAGGAAAAAAAGAATACATCTTGCATGAGTTGAGATTCAAAATAATTAGTGGTAATTGATGTGTACCCTAAGTTCAGCTTTCTCAAGAGAGGAGAACCAGCCAAATTTGGTGAGAAGAGCAAGAAATTCAGATGACTTACCTGGTTCATAAGAAGTAGCTGTTATAAATACCTACTGAGCTAGTAAAAACAAATCTCCCAAGCTCTGTAGCCTGAACACACACACACACACACACACACACACACACACACACACACACACACACTACAAACTCAGCCTATCACACTAAGCCACAGGAAAAGGGAAAATCATTAAGGGAAGAGTGGCGATAGACTAAGGACTGGCAATTGTTAGTGACATGTTTACTAAATATGCTTTAAAACATTAAACATAACATTGGAAAGCAAAGGAGCCAAGGGGTTGGAGAAGCTCAGTGATTACAATTCAGGTTTGGTCTCTGATCTGAGTTCTCGGCACTTGGCTTCATGGCTGGAGCTCAGCCAGATGAAATCTGCATCTCTGGAGTCTCCAGGCAACTCCCCATTTGGCGTTTCTGACACAGGAGAGCTGGCCAGGAAACCCCTTCTTGGAGGGGAACCATTGGCCAGACTCACTCTATCAACATCCAGACATCATAGTTAATTACAAACACACAGGACCAACCTGACAGCCAGCTCTGCAAGTAGCAGACACCAACCTTCCCCAGGGAACTGGCTTGGCTCCAGTCAGTATCCCCAGTGACAAGAAACCTTTTAAGCAAGACACTCCAAAGGCTCACCAGATTATGACAGACTGTGTTGCCACGTAAAGACATTCTCCTACCACCTCCACTTCCTCAGAAATATCAGATTTATGTTCGGAGACAATGAATAGAAATCCCTGGCAATAAGATTATCCAACATTAGAAAAGTACAAATGAGTGCCTAATTACATCCCTACTTCCCACCCATCTGGCACTAAACTCTTTTTAGACGGGAGACTAGGAAAAAAAATCTCAAAAAGGAAATTGGTAACCAACTCTTAACCCATGACTCAGGTGTGTGGGAGGAAATAGTTTAACTCAGAAGGCTCTGATGTCTCCCATTTTTTGACATTTTCCAACAAGAAGTTATTGGGGAAGACTGGAAATTTTGCCACAAACGTTAAGATCAAGGCAATGAATTAGTCAAATGCTTTTATGGAGAACTCATTTGTACTTGACATTAACTTGGGTTGTCTGCTGAAAGGCCAGACTTCTTGGAAGAGTTGGGACCAGGAGAACAGAGTGCTATGCAACTGGACACTGATGGATTAAAACAACTCAAGAAATGCACCCTGCTTCACCCCATCCATCGGTATGATCCTGGCACTTGTAATTGTGGCAGGACGGTCCTTTTGACTAATAAGTGGCAGGATTAATCAGATTACGCCAAGAGCCCTCCAGTGAGTGATGCATCAACAGCCACAATTTGGCCAAAGTCACTCAACTCAGCTAAGCCAGAGCATCAAGCCAAAATTCTATGCAGTTTTTATATCCCTAAGACAATTCTACTATTGTGCAGCTTGCCACCATAACGTGGAGCTTGGCTCTTAGAAGAGCCTACTAAAGCCAATTTTTCCCCCCTGCTTTAGCAAGTTTACTTTGACATCCCTTTAGCAACTTCTTGTGCACATACAACTGGGTAAGATATTTATGCTTTAATACTGGTTAGATGGTAAGGGCCTTTCCTAAATTCTTCTTCCTCATATGAAACCATATGTGGACCACTAAGTTATTTTTGTGATGAAGAAATGTGTATGTCTGTATAAGGGAAAGATGCTTTATCCAGAAACCACACCATCATCACATTCCAGTCATCCTTGGTGACTCTCACTTGGAAAGACTTCTCAAGCAACATTTTCCCATTTGTATTCCATTGTCTTTTTACATGCTGCCCCTCTAAAGCTTAGATTCTTAAACAGTGTGCACATCTGTCACACATAACCCTTCCACTTATGCATTCCAAGGGTGTGTGGCAGAATACCAAGTCCTCCTTCCCAAGTCTACACTAGTCCAGGAGGAAATCTGTGCCCAGAAAAAGAATAGCCCTAATAGAATGACCTTTAGTGAGGCTTGACATCTGCTACCTTGTAAGCTTCTTACACACTCAGCCTAATCCACCTGGAGGCTTTTCTGCTTGATGGAAGGTGATAAAAAAGCTGTTAGGATATAAGCCTTGTCTTAGATTCAAAGCATGTAGGCTGCCCGAGATTCTGAGGCTTAGGGCAGACAGAGGGGGAAATATTTCTTAGTTCAGGTGCAAATTTCAAGATGCTTATTAGGATGAACTCCAGTCTAAGAACAACTTTATTGGTATGAATGTCAAGGTTCATAATGGGAAGGATGCTCCCACCCTCCCAACATTCATAGGAGCAATGTAACAGTGATCATAAAACTTGCCTTGCCACCAAGAACCAACAGCCCAACTCTAGAAATTTACAATCGAAGGAGGATCAACAGTTTGTGTTCTGGATATCTTAAAGGTGAATGCTCTAGAAGACTCCACTGTCTGTGGTGATGAAAACCTGGATACCCAGAGTTATAAATAATCCAGTCTGTTTCTTATAGTAACTAAGGCTAAGGACTAAATTCCATATTGAACTGGCTTCTTGATTTATACCCTTGGCCAAGAAGATGAAAGCTCAAAGATGGAGCTTCTGAGAATAACAGAAGCATGTCTCCCAGGAGAGTGGAGACTCTGAGACAAGTTACCAAAGAGCTACTCTCCCAAATAATAATTGTTTCTCAGAATCAAAAAGTGAAAATAAAATATGAACTCCGTCGGAAGAATTACAGAAGTGAAAATGTTACTGTATTAGAAAAGAAAATTTTTTTTTCTCAAAACAAGAAGATCCCAAATGCTCAGCAAACTCACTCTGAAGAGAATTATTTACAGTCTGCACTGAAAGAAAAGTTTGCTCCATTTTAATAAAGAATTTGGTAGGTTGGAAAGATATTTGTCCTGTGATAAACTGTTTACATTTTTCTCTCTCATACAGTATCTATCTATCTATCTATCTATCTACTAATATATATATTAAGTTATAAAATATATATAATATACTATAAAATTATATATATATATATATATATATATATATATAATCACCACTGGTTTTATAGCAGGTATGAGGTAAATAGGGAAAAATAGGTCTCGTGATTTCTGACATCACCAATCCTATGTCCTTCGAAATAGTCTTAAAACACCTGTGAAAACCCGTCCTTTGGGGAAAGGAATGGTGATATACATAATATTCTCACAATAATAATAAAATCTCCACCAATATTCACAATAGATAGAAATGATTTTAGCTTCATTTCATAGTGGAATAAAGTGTGAGAAGGTAAAGTGACTCACATGAAATCACACAGTTAGTATGGATTAGAACTGGCATTTCAGATTCCTAATCTTATGCTTTCTCTGGCATAACATGTTACCTTAAATGGGCTACCTTGCAGAAAAGTTAATAGTACCTGTATATGCCATTATGGAAAGTTATTTATTTTGCCCAATTTTCATTCTTCCTGAAAGGGATGTCTATACTTGCCCGGAGCTAAAATATCAGTGCTCATTCTACCCACCTAGCATGAACATGGTTCCCCTGATTTGCTAAATTTAGGCATATCAAACAAAGTGGGAGGAGGAAAAGTTAAACTAATTTTATATCTCCCAGTTGAGATAATGCTGCTGAGAACCACTCAGAGTTGAATACGTCGAACAAGTGCAGTTGTGATAAATTTCAATGGATAAAGAAGTATAGTATGTTTTTTCCTGGATCAAGAAGATAAAATTAATTGGAGCAAAATGAAGATCCTATTCTAAAATATACTCAGTTGCACATTTATCTGCTGAATTTCAAAAACAAAGGTGAGGAATAATTTGACAAATCTATGCATGTGAACGATCCTTGTACTGGAAAGATTCATAGGTAAAACACCACAGCACATGGAAGTATTTAAAACAATCACAGGAAACACAAATTAATTTATTATAGCTTTGCCTAACATTCTTCCAAGTTTGCCATGTGCCAAGCCTTGTGTTAAATGGGCATTATTTTCACAGTGTCCCTATCAGGAAAGAATCAGCATCATCTCCATTGACAAAGAAACTTAGGTACCCCTGAATTGGCTTGTTTAAGACTCCTAAGGTAGGAAAGAGAAGAGCTGGGAATTCTCTTTACATTTTGACTTGGTATTCTCTTCATATAGACCAACCAATTTGAGGAGAAAAATAAGGTGAGTTTTTAAAATATTTTTTAAACAACTGGCTAACAGTGAATTATGTAACCATTGTCAATTTTGATAACGACTGGTATAATGATCCTTACCCACAATCAGCAAGGCCAACCCCATGATGAGGGTGCAGGTCCTCACAGCTCTATCCTCCCTCTAGCCCTCTTCTGCTCTGAACTCTAACACCACTTACCTCACTTCATGACCTGACTGAAGCATGTCATCAGTGCAGCCTGAGGTGTTAGGAAATGGGGGGGGGGGGTCACCAGGAGGAAGAAAGGATGACACTATGAAGGGGCAAGAAAGATACCACACGTCTACATAACTATCCCACTACAAGCACACCAGACAAATCCCCAAATAGGCTTTCTCCTCTCATCTGACTCTAAGTTCCATCAAATACAGATGGTATTTACCTTCATCCATGGCTCTTTCAATGATTCTTTCATGCCTGTATTTGAGTTTCTGGCACCACGCTAGGTGCTAAGAATACAAAACTTAATGAGATGCCATCTCCTGTCATCAAAGCCTTCACAGCCCACGGAGACAGGATCAGAGAAAGTCTAACGTGGAAAGGCAATGAAGAAGATAAGCAGAGAGGATTCTGGGAACACCGAAAACAGGCAGCCACCCAGCTTGCGTGAGTTAAGTTGGCTAGACAACTTCTGGGGCAAGTGATTCGTGAGCTGATTTGGATTCTAAAAAATAGTACATTACTGAAGGGAAAGGGGCTAAGTAGGAGGACTGTGTTTGGGGCAGCATGGGCCTCATGATTCAGCCTGATGTGTCTAGCAATTCACTATCTGCACTTGAAGTGAAAGATCCAAAGAAGGCAGCTATTTTAATTCCAGAGACCCCTGGAAGAAATAAAGAGACTCGAGATAAAGGGGGAGAAGCTCTAGGCTAACTCTCCCCTTTCCATCCTGGATTTCTCCAATTACTCCATTGCTTTTATTCAACTCTCCTCTGTGGCTATCGCCACACCGCTGTGGAGAGCATCGGGTTAATAGAGCAGCACTTAGGGTCCAAGCTTGGACTTTAAAAATGAGCACAGATGCCAGCTTGGAGGCACGGAAATCCATGGCTGGTGCCTCTGTTTCTCTTTCCCCCAAGTCCATGCCATCACAAGGGCACATCACCTTGTGGAAGAGCAAAGAAGCCACAGAAATCTAAGGTAAGTTTATGCTTTTCTACTCGCACAAGCCGGTCCTCTATCTGCATGGAGCATGTCCAATGACTGATTTATTAATGACTTCCAATGTGACCAGAAACCATCAGCTCCCAGCTGGACACTCAGTGGCCTCCTAACAGATCTGCTTTTCTCTCCCTGGTCCCTTCTGATGCCTTCATATAGCAGCCAGAGTGGGCTTTGTGAAGTTCATTCACAAAATTGATTTTGTCTCTCTCTACCCCGGCCTAATCTACACTCACAAGCTCTCACTATGCTTCAATGGCTCCCCATTTCACTTATGGTAAAATAAAAACTCCTTCATTTGACCTACAAGGTTCCTTTATGGTCTGTCTCCTCTCCATCCTTTACTCACACCACGTGCCCTCAAATTCCACTTACAACCAGGAAACTGTCTTTCTTTTTTTTTTTTTTAAGATTTATCTTATTGTCGGAGAGGAAAGAGAGAGAGAGAGAAGAAGGGTCCAGAGCAGTCTCCATAGTTGAACACCATTAGTTGTGATATGGTTTCATACCACACAGGTGGATGTGGGGCTGCATGGGGTGGGAAACAAACTGGGGGCCTCCCACATGAGAGGTGAGAACCTTCACTGCCATCCCAGTGCATATGGCTTTTGAACAGGTTGGGCCAGGATTCGCTCCCCAGAATTTGCCATTGCAAGGCAAGAGCTCAACCTGCCGAGCTACCCGGGCATCCCTGTCTTTCATTTTGTTGAGCCTGCAAGGCTCACACATGCTTCTCTCTCTGCCTGGACCATTGTTCCCACTCCTCACATAGTTAACTTCTAAACACCCTCCAAATGGCTCAATGATCACCAACTCAGGGAAGCCTCCCTGAACACGCTTAAAGTCTCATAACCTCGCAAAGCAGTGTACAACTTCCTTCACTAACCTAAATAATGATTTGCATGTATTGCGCCAACGTTTGGCATCCTTTAGTAAAGGAGATGCAACAACGAGCCTGTGAGCATGGGAGCCTGGGATCCACCAAAGCTGCCATACATGGCATCAGCTGGAGGCAGCTCACCTGACACAACACTGGAATGCGCTATTCCATTTTCACTAAGGTGCCATCGCAGGGCTCAGAACCTGCAGGGTCAGGGTGCTATGGCCCAGGATATAGGACGTAAGAAGAAGCTGCACCGGATGTACAGTGCAGGGCCTGCAATCACCACAATGCACAGGCCCGGCCTCCCGGTGCCCCGCCACGGTACCCGCGTGTCCTACCACCACCACCGCAGGCTCTGTTGCGGTGCTGGGTCCCAGCAGGGTCTGAGCTGGCAAGGTGAGGAATGTGTTCATGTGAGAGCACAGTAAGGAGCTCTCTAAACCAGGGGTCTCCAAACCACGGCCCGCGAGGCCCTCTCATCCGGCCCGTGGAGACCTTTTTATCTGAATAATATAATATGAAATACATAATTAAAAACACCATCTATGTTTTGATTCTTTTTTATTTGGACCTAAGTGTGTAATTGGCCCCCAAACTGCTGTTTGATAGTTAATGCGGCCCGCGGGCTGAAAAGTTTGGGGACCCCTGCTCTGAACCTAAAGCTCTGATTACTGCCTGGTCATACTGGGCAAGGCAAGGGGTTGTTGGCATAACAGCAGGAGTAACTGAGTGGAACCGAGTGCATTCATCACGAGGGGCTGGAGTCACTGCTTCAGAATCTGGGCAGCGAGGAGTGTGTGTGGAGCTTGGAAAACTCACGGAGCACCTCTTGGTACTGTCTAGACTGGAAGAACCATATCCTGACAAAGGGAAGGCAACCAAGGGCTGGACCCCTCAGGGAGGAAGATACGGGACCACCTAACCACTGGGCTGACTGTAAGGATATCATTAATGAGGCTGGGACCAGCTGCAGCAGAGGGAACTATAAATATCTGTCTTAAGTCTTTCTGAAGAGTCAGGATGGAGTGGACTTAATGTGAGGTGTCACAGTTCCTGAGTGGGACAGTCTCTCAGGTTTCAGCTCCAATGGAAGCTTATTCCCACGCACATGGGCAGTGCCCACCTCCTGTCCTCATCAGCATCCCCTTACTTTTTGCCTCTAGAATTTTTCCAAAGCCAAGGGCTCTCTAATCGTCTAAATTTAGATCTAGAGCTTACTTGTCATGTGACTTTATTTAGGTAAAAATATATGATTTTGACTGAGGTAACAAAAAATATATTTTGCAGTTGTAATTTCTCTTTCTTCTTTGGTGTCTTTTTCTGTCATGTCATTGAAAAGAAAAATAATGGTCTAATATTTACAGTTTCACAATGAATTACCAGCATCTTTCTTTTTTTTTTCTTTAAGTGACTAAGAAGAAATCCTGCTGGCGACCAGCTTTATGTACACTTATTGTGTGTCTTGACAAACTAAAGTGTCCAGATAAAATATAAGGCTACATTGTTTCCAAAAACTTCAAAATCTTAGAGATGCATATTAATATTACAAACACTTTGAAATTAGTTAGAGAAATAATATTTGGATTAGCTCTGTGCTACCTAATATGATAGCCACTAGCTACATGTGGCTATTTGAGCACTTGAAATATGGCTAGTCCAAATTGAGATGTATTGTACACATTGGATTTCTAAGGTATAGTATGAAAAAATAATGAATGTAAAATATCCTATTAGTAACTTTTTGTATGATTACAAGTTGAAATAGCATTTTGGATATATTAGGTTAAATAAAAAGTATTTAGATTTATTTTTACTCCCTTTTTATTTTTTTAAGTGACTGCTAGAAAATTTAAAATTATCTGTATAGCTTATGTTACATTTCCCTTGCATCATGCTGTTTTGGAGCTTTGCAAACCAACTTTCTTCTAGTAGAGGAAGATATTTTTCAGAAAAAACATTTATGAAAGCCAACCGAATCTACTAGGAAAACTGATATTATCATATACCTCTTCTGATGATATTCCACTCACTTCATATCCCAAATAACAAGGAAAGTAATAGCCCAAGTCAACGTCTGCATATCAGACATTATGAGGAAACTGAGGTGTGTCTCACAACTAAAGAACTAATTATCCACTCTTCTTCTTTTAAAAGTATAAAAATAGTCCAACAAACTTAGTAAATAGTCCCTCTCTGACCTCATATACTAACAATACTGAAAAGGAATGTGGTTTGAAAAACGCTGTATTTTTCTGTGTAAAGAGACACCCACTCCTATTCTACACCAACATTAAGAAATCAATACATGGGTTACTTCCATGTATAAAATGACCCTCAAGTTTTGGTCTAATAATTTTAGCTAAAAGTATCATCTTATACATAGAACAATCCAGTACCTGTTGTTCTAGCAAAAATAATGAGAAATTGTAAACTAGAGACTACAGTGCAAATAGTTGAGTTTGCAGAGACCTTACTTCATATAAGACAACGTGACATAGTTTGATCTCTTTTTATCTCAGCAAGAATAAAAAGGCAGCCACAAAGACATAGGACAAAATCCATGCAGAGAAACCCTCAGGGCATCTTCTTGACATTAACCATCCAAGCCAGGAGCAAGGAGTAAGGTTTGGTCCCTAGGGTGTTAAGTCCTCACCCTGGTACCCCACTCCAGCTCTAAAGTACCTTTATTCAGATATAGCCCTGAGCGTAACAACTTGGGAGATGAGTTGTCTTTGCTGTGAAACCGTCTTTAACCATGAGTAATTTGGCACTATTTTCTGCATGATTTGTCCTTTCTGAAAACGAACAGATTCAGGCTTGTGAAAATAGAAATTGATTTACTTTCTATTCTTCTTGAGCTCATCTATTTGAGGTCTACTTCTTCTGGAATGTGCTGGGGGGCTGCGCAGCTTTCAAGCTGTGGACATTTCTTAAAATAAATAAATAAATAAATTGAAGGAGACTTGGACTGAGAATGTACATGGCTAATTGGTTTCCCGTCCAGAACTATATCTCTACTAAGCAGGGAGAATCAAGCCACTGTGTACCTGGCCCAGTGGTGGTAGTCTTATGAGTGACCTGGACATCTTCTCCCTTTCTCAGCTGGATCCACTCTAGTCTGAGTATCTTGTTTAAGAGAGAGTATGTATTTTTTTTTTAATATTTGCATAAATAATATCAAGCATAAATGGTACAATTAGATGCTAAATTATAGTGATGATTGTTCAAAGGTGAATTGCAGAGTGTTGGCCCACTTTAAGGGAAATGTAATTAATGTTGCTGCCAATGTCTACTGGCAAGCCCGCACCACAAACTAACCATTTGATTTCATAATAAAGTACCATTGTGATCCACAAAAGCAACACTATCCTTTTAGGTGCTGGATTAGAATCCAGGCGAGTCCACAATATAGTCTTTACACATCATCAACTTCCACACAGGACATAAATTGCACTAATATAGTAATATACTGAAATCTCAGACCAACTGTTTGTCATCAGATTAGAATGTGATGACACAAAATAAAGATGTGAGACGGAATCTGTGCTGAGGTCTAAATTCACATTGGAAGTCTGGAAAGAAAAGACTGTTTATAAAATTATAGCCCAGGAATTGCTGCCAAAGTCAGCCTTTGGTGCAGCTGTAAGTCGGATGGAATCCACGTCCCTGACATCAGACCCACCCACTGGAATGCTGCTCCTCTGCCTGGAGCTTCCCTGACTGGAAACTACACGCCATACTCCAAAGTAGGAGCTGTCACCCCAGCGCCCTCGGCCTGACTGGACCTTTACAGTGGGCAGCAATTTACCCTCACTCGCCCAGCAAAAAAGAAGCCTATCAGAACACTTGTGGCCTTAGCATTCACATGTGTCATCCCTAGGTTTTGAGTTTTGATCAAAATTGTCACATTTCATGTAACCTTCACCTTTGATGATGAGATGCCTGTTTTCTTTACTTCCTCGCCCCCTTTTTTTTTCATTCTTCTTCGATTCCCTCCTTCTTCATTATCTGTTCCCAAGATATGATGACTTTCTTGGTACAGATTTTTCTTCCACAGACAATGTGTTATGTCATTTACAAAACCCAGAGACACATTTTGGTGTTCTACTGTTGAGAAATGTCTCGGCCATATGTAAAGATGCCATGGAATAGGTTGTTTATGCAGTAAGGTTTGCTGGACAAGAGAATAAACAAAGTTTGATATAATTATTTATATACTTCAAAAGCTCACAGAGGAGTGTCTTAAAGTTTGCTCTTTTTTT
>PVKE010015674.1:0-33101 GCA_004027555.1 Craseonycteris thonglongyai
CAGCCCATGTGGACCCATATGCTGAACTGCAGTGTGCCCCCAGTTCAGTTCTTACCAGGGCCTATGCGGGAAGCTCCAGGCCCAGTTTCTGCCCTGCGCAGCTCCGCACCCACCTGTGGAGTGAAACTATGGAAAACCAATGCTGTCAACTATGGAGACTGCTCTGGGCCCTCCCCCTTCTCTCTGTCTCTCTCTGTCTGCCTCTCTCTCTGTCAAAAAAAACAATAAAAATAAATCTTAAAAAAAAAATTGGGGAAGCCGGGATGGCTTAGTGGGTTAAGCACTCACTTTGCAGCTCCAGGGACTGAGGATTGAATCCTGGCCCCGGCCCCGGCCCATGCGGACCCATGTGCTAAACTGGGGAGCTCCTCCAGTTCAGTTCTCTCTCTGTCTCTGTATCTCTGTATCTCTCTCTCTCCCTCTGCCAAAAAAAATTTTTTTTTAATACAAAATAAACCAAAAATTTTTTATACACCTACTTTAAACATGCTAGAACACAATATCAAAACAGAAAGAAAGATAAGAAAAGAAAAAGGCAATGCAAGTAAACTGTTGCATATGGGATGTTTACCTTGTAACCTCGTGGCTGACTGGGAGCTGTGGCTCACTGCTGCTGCCCAAAATCATGAGAGAGTATCGTAGGGCACATCACTTGCTCAGGAAAAGAACAAAATTCCAAATTCAAAGTACAGTTTCTATGAAGGACTCATCACTTTTGCACCATAGTACAGTTAAAAAATTGTAATTCGAACTATTGTTAAGTCAGGGACTGTCTGTGTATACATACTTGTAGATTATCAGACGAGTTCTTTCCCACTGTCTCACTATGAGAAAAAGTGCCATGGAATACTACTAAGTACCTCAACCACCACCCCTGTCCAATGTTAAGAAACAAGCAAAACAACATAGTATTAGCTAACAAAAGCTGCTCCCTGCCCCAGACCCAGAGAGGGCCTCTGCAATCAGCTTACCAGTGCCACTGTTTGCCTGTCTAGCAGGTAGGAATGTACTCAGGCAAAATACTCGGGAATTTGGAGTTACCGTATCTCTCTATCAGACTTGTTCTTTTGTCCTGAGAGAAGCACGTTCAAGTCTAGAATCAGTTCAGATAGTGTGGCTATATTTTCAAGGTAGCCTGAAAATGCATGAAGACAGAAAATGTAAAAGTTATGATAATGAACAAATGTAAAGAAAATGTGAGGCTTTTGGAAGAATTTCTGCATCATGACAATTGAGTTTGAAAGATAGGAACATGGGAAGGAAACTTTTCCCATGAAATATATTTATTTCATGTAGTAGAAAAAATTAGAAATAAATAACTGCTTCTTTTGTAGTTGTTGTTAAATTAGAACCAAATGGGTTGTTATTAAGCAATGGCAAAGAGAAATAAATACAAAATAACTAAAATGAAAACAACATATTGGAAATATATTGGCTGCAAATATTTAGGCTATGGACCCTCTCCCAAGAGAAATGAGTACTTATAAGTAAATACAGTATTTTATATTCAATTTCATAAGATTCTGAGACTCTCATAAACTTCTACTGGGAATATAAAATGGTAGAATGACTTTGGAAAGCAGTTTGGCAGTCTCCAAAAAAATTAAAAATACTCATGCCATATGATCCATAGCTATTTACCCAAGAGAAATAAAACTACATGACCATACAAAGATTTGCGTGCAAATGTTTATAACAGCCTTTTTTATAATAGCCAAAAACTTTAATTAGCCCAAATGTCCAAGTGCAGATAAATGAATACACAGCCTGTGATTTATCCAGATAATGAAATACTACTCAGCAATAAAAGGGAATGTAAACTACTGATGCCACTATAAAATGGAAGATTCTCAAAATAATTATGATAAGCAAATTATAGTACATGTTTTCATTTATTTAGAAGTCTAAAAAAATTCAAACTAATTTATAGTGACAAAAAGATCAGTAGTTGCTTTCAAGGGGTCAGGGGCTTGGGAAAGAGAAATTACAAAGAGACAGGATATTTTAGGGGTGATAGAGATGTTCTCTATGTCAGTTATGGTGGTAGTTTCAGGGGCCTATGTACAAGTCAAAACTCATCAAATGTACACTTTAAATATGTGCAGTTTATTATGTGTCAATTATCCCTCAATATAGCTGTGAAAAACGCGATACTCCATAATATTGACCAGTGTAGGATAAAATCTGCATAATCACACATTTTTTATAATAGTGCACATATTTATTACCAGTATGGAAAGCAATTTTGCAAGATGCATAATAAATTGTTACTATTATTGTTATTACAGAGTAAGTGAAATGTAAAGAAATCAGCCCAAATAGGCAATCACCAGGCAGTTTGTGGCAGGTGGTGTTACTCCCTGATTTGTCTCTTTAAGAAGTGTGTGCTTGGGAAGCCGGGATGGCTCAGTGAGTTAAGCACTCACTTTGCAACCCCAGGGACTAAGGATTGAATCCCGGCCCTGACCCGTGCAGACACATATGCTGAACTGGAGTGTAGCCCCCAGTTCAGTTCTCACTGGGGTGAAGACCCCAGCCCAGTTCCTGCCCTGTGCAGCCCCACTCCCACCTGTGGAATGAAACTATGTGGAAAAATGAACGATGTGCAACTATGGAGACTGTTCTGGGTCCTCCCCCTTCTCTCTGCCTCTGTCTCTGTATCTCTCTCTCTGTCAAAAACAATAAAAATAAATCTTAAAAAAAAAAAAAAAGAAATGTATGCTTACAGATGTTATACACACTCACCTATCAGACAGCCTCAGGCTCTGTGAGTGCAACATCTAATGTCAACCATGTGGCTAATGCTCATGCACAATGACCAGATTTGCACATTGTGTTTGACCCTTTATTGCTTGTCTTTGAAACAGAATAGCTGAGTTGTTTAATACTTCTTTAAGAACACTTAATACATTCTAAGTGTTTACTAAGCCTGGAAAAGTGATTGATTTTCTGGGTAATACTTTTATACTCAAGGTTAATTATTGTTTTGTGATAATATTTTTTATTCATTAACATCCTTTAATAAAGTTGGCAATTATTGTTAATTAAGTGGACCAATCATTGATATGAGAGCTAAAGTTTCAATGAAGAATCAATCTACTAAGTTCTTGATTCTAGACAACGTGGGCTGATCCTGCAAAATAAAAATGCTTACTATGAGTACCTTCTTGTTAAAGAAATGTCACAATAAATATACTGTAACAGCCTGGAGCTTACTACTTCAGCAAGACTGTGTAACCGGGAAGAAGGCAGGGTAGAGGAAGTTGGGTACAAAGAAGATGAAGAGTGGGTGGGAGGGCAGCATAACTGATTTTTCATTGAATGTGATGAATCAGGCATAGGAATTTATAGAAATCAGGGAAAGAGGATAGAAAAATCCAAAGATTTCTGGCAATTCAAAGACCTTCTCTGAAACTTAAATCAGAATAACTTATCTTTACTTATTTTTTATTTTTTATTTTCTGACAGAGAAAGATAGAGAAGGACAGAGAGAAGAGAGAGGACCCAGAGCAGTCTTCATAGTTGTACCATCATTAGTTTTCCACAAAGTTTCATTCCGCAGGTGAGAGCGGGGCCGCTCAGGGCAGAAACCAGGCTGGGGGCCTCCCAAATGGAAGGCATGCCTCCACAAGCTGGGGGCCTCTTCCATGGGAAGCATGTCTGGGGCAGAAGCTGAACAGGGGGCTGCCCATATGGGAAGCTCGACCCAACAAGAACCAAACTGGGGGCACACCCCAGTTTAATATAAGGGTCCACATGGGCTGGGGCCAGGATACAATCCTCAGACCCCAGGGCTGCAAGATGAGTGCTCAACCTGCTGAACCTTCCTGGATCCCCAATATCTTATCTTTAAAAGATGATGTGTCCCCCCATTATGAAAGGGAGATGAGAGCATGAGAACATGCAAAGTTGACAGAGGGTAATCTGGCTTTCTACTAATTGAATTCTACAGAAATCAATAGAGATGTGTTGGATTCAGTCTGAATCTATTTCCTTCCACAGGATGATGAATAGAACTGATGTCTCCCTTGAAGAGTATTAAGAGAGAGCAGAGCATAGCCACAGACATTGAACTAAATTCAGGTAAGAATTTCTGATACCATAATTCAAATGGATGCATTTAATAGGGAAGGAAAATCATGCAACTGCTAAGGACAGCAGAACTATGAAGATACTGATAACACCATTTCACATGGCTCCTTCCTGCTTACTTTAAATGGTCATTTAGTAAACACTGACAGTGATCACAGCATGATGTCAGGTGGCAAAGTGTGGGTAAGTGAGAGAGAAAAAGGTTTTGACAGTCATAGTTCATCTTGTCACTCTCCTACTGGAAAAAAAAAACTGGCTATTGGCCCTTTATTACTTAAAACACAATAAATAAATGCCTTAGCAGGAATAAAAACTGTTCTTATTCTGTTCCCAATTCACCCATTTCTCAACATACATTCTTCTCTACAATGTAGTCTATGGGTTTGATATAGTATCAGATTAAGCATGGTACATATCGATTTACTTAGTACCAATTATTAGGTGGCAATACCAAACACTAGGGTTGTTAATGTTAGTTGCTATGACAAAATAAAAACAAAAAATATTTCAGTGACTTAATGTAAAAACTCACTCCAGAACTTAATCAGTTCATTCACTGAAAGTTCCAAGAGAATATTCCTGATTAGGTGGCTTGCTGGACAGCTGTCCTTTAAGTAGCAATTGGACTCATGTTTCTTCCATTTGGATTGTCCACTGTCTCCAAAAGTCTCCTTACAGCCCTCTTCTCTCTTGGCTCACTGGCCAAGATAGAGCAAGTGAACAGGATAGAAGATTTTAGGAGCCAGGTCTGGTGGTACATCACTGTTGTCCACATTCCATTGGCCCAAACTTGTCACATGAGCCCACCTAGATGTGAGAGGATATGTTAATTATGTCTCACTATATAATAAACCACCTCAAAGCTTAGCTCATGTATTATAATTAGCTCACAATTCTGTAGGTTAGCAATTTACACTGGGCTTCACTCAGCTGCCTCAAACATCTTTGGGTCTGCTTTTGGTGTCTGACTGGCTGATGGCCACAAACCTCATCATCCAGCAGGCTGGAACAGGCTTGTCCTGTGGCAGCTCAGACTTCTGAGAGCAGCGAGAGAGCAATGCCAGGGTGCAATGCTTTTCAAGTCTCTGCTGTCTCATGTTTGCACCTGGCTCATTGGCCAAAGCAAGTGTAATGACTTGAGACCTTTGAGATCTTGAAATAAGGTGGCTGGATTTACGATGTGAGACTTGAATCTTTGGAGGCTAGAGGGTGGACTGTGATAGGCTGAATAATGACCCCCTAAAGATGTTCACATCTCAATCCCTGAAATACATTAAAATGCTATGTGACAAGGCAAGGGGAAATTAAGGATGTTAGTCAGCTGATCTGAAGATGAGAAAATTATCAAGGGTCTTTAAATGAAAAGAGAGAGGCAGAAGACTTAGAATAGGAGAGATGACATCATAAGGAAGACTTGAACAGCCCCTGGTGATTTTATAGATGAAAGGGGATATGAGCCAAGAAATCTAGACATTACATAGAAACTAGAAAAAGCAAGGAAATAGAATCTTCCCTGGAGCCCCCAGAAAGGAACACAGTTCTGCCAACAACTTGCTTTGACCTACGAAACCCATTCTGGACTTCTGGCCTCCAGAACTGTGAGATAACTAATGTATGTCACTTTAAGCCACTGAGTTGTAGTGATTTGTTATAGAAGCAATAACAAACTGATAGAACAAACCACCAAGTCCAGAGTCAGTGTGGGAGGGGCTACCAAATGGACATAAATAGAAGAAGATATGATCCAATAGGGCCATTTCTGCAACTAATTCATGCTGGGCTGCTGGAAAATACAGTATTCTTGAGTGTCCCAGAGGAACATGGCATGGTTTGGTGAACACATAGCTTTGTCTCTGCTGCAATCTGTATTCTAATGAACAACCCAGGAGACTTTGATCTGCAGTCACTTTTGTGGACCACTGCCCATATCATAGCCAAATGATACTTTTCAAAATAATTTTGGCTGTAGTTGTATTGGTGCTATTTCCTTCAGCTTTTCATAATGTTTTCTTAACTTTCTACTCTTTTCCACCATCTAATTCTCTCCAACTTCACTCTCCTTCTCCAGATCCCTCTCCTCTAGGTAAAGATCTTATTCATACTTCAAATTTAAATAAAACTTCTTTTCCCCTGAGAAGGATTCACTTGTTCCTGCCATAGGCACTCTTGGTCTCTCCTTTTTCCTCCCATTGGCTGAGCAAACTTTCAATCCCAGACCTACGCACTAGTTAGTATGGAGAGTTCTTTGTTTAAATACTCCAATTTAAAAATGGGCAAAGAACTTGAACAGACATTTTTTTTCCAAAGAAGATATACAAATGCCCGACAGATACATTAAAGGGTGTTGTTCAACATCACTAATATACAGGGAAATGCAAATCAGAGCACAGTGTCATGTTACCTCACACCTGTTAGAATGGGGCGAATAGCAAAAAGACAAGAAAAAGCAAATGCTGGTGAGGAGTGGAGAAAAGAGAACTCCTGTACTCACATACTTGGTGGGATGTAAGTTGGTACAGCTATTATAGAAAACAGTATGGAGGTTCTCCAAGAAATTAAAATATAACTACAATATAATCAGGCAATTCCACTTCTGGGTATTTATCTGAAGGAAAAGAAATCAAGTAAATATCCCAAAGAGATATCGGTACTCCCATGTTCATTGCCGCATTATTTGTTATAACTACAATATGGAAACACCCCAAGTATCCACTGACAGAAAAACGGATACAGAAAGTGTCACACACACACACACACACACACACACACACACACAGAGGAATATTATTCAGCCTCAAAAAAGAAGAAAATCTTGCCAATTGCAACAACACAAATGAAATTAATGTGGAGGATATGGTGAGTGAAATAAGGCAGAGAAAGACAGTGCAGTCAGGCTGAGTTTAAAGACTCCTGAAGCATGGAAAGGAGGGCATGAGCCAATAGTGCACCAGAGCTTCGGCACAAAGAGGTGTCACATTCACCTCTGAGGACAAGTCCTCGCTAGAAGTCTGTCTTTTAGGAAGTCCAGAATCTACTGACATCCTTGCTGCCTTGAGAGAAACCCTCAGAGAAGCTGGAGGGAGGTCACGGCAAGGTCATTGTACAGTGGTCAGTATAACACTTAGGGGATCCTGTAGCTGGAGGCAGAGCTGGGTTCTGCCAGGTTCTTTCAAGGATTTTGGTCCAATTGGACAGGAATTCAATTTACTGTACAATGTTATAGTGATTGCTCTCTATCCTGGAATAAATGCTTATGCTATGTAAATTGCAAAAGAGGGATCCTGAGTTGGAGGTCTCCATCTTCCCGACAAAGGGATGAGCGGGTTTCACTCAGACCACAGAGAACTCCCACTGAGGGCTTGCTTTCAGTGCATGAGGCTGCTGAGGGCCTCACAGCCTTGTCCACTTCAGACCAGGGGACCCACATGCTCCTACAGTCTTGGGTTGGACTAGGGAGAGTCATGTTTAATGTAATGGATGTGCCATATACTCACAATAACTTGCTCCTCTGAGGCTCTAAGGGTCAAGGTGAGACCCACTCTCCAGGTGGTTTATTCTCAGCTGCTTACTCATCTGTGGAAAGCAAATGCTCCTTACACAGACTGTCAGCAAATTTTGATGTTTCAGGTTTCTTTTCTCCTTTCTACCTTTTTGTCTTTAATTCTTGATTGTGTGTGTGTGCACACATGCATGCACAAATTGGCTGATTTCCCATTTGTAACCCCATTTGTAGGCACTTACAGTTCAGCTTTTTCTTCTTATGAAATCAGTTGTTATACCCCTTATAGATGTTCATCTTCAAAAAACTGTTATCTCTTGACATCTATGCTTTCTCTCCCTTTCTAGTTGTCCCTATGAATTTATAACCTTCAAAAACTTTCTTCAACGTGTTTTTAGTTGGGACTTGGAGATAAATGTGTACCTTCAGTTGATCTGCTTTGGTCATGAATGAGAGATGGAAGACCACCAAAAACAGGGGAATTCAATGCAGGGGATTGTAGAGAAAAGACTAGTTCATGATTTGACCGCTGCCAAGCGTGCCCACTAGGTCCGAGGCAGAACAGAGGTTGCACCCCTAACTCCACTCAGAGGCTGTCTGCTTGACCCCTCTCCTATGACCCACACAGGCTGGTTTGTGCTCATTCCTGGAAGAGGCCAGCACCACACCCCAAGCAGGCATGATAGGCATTTGTCCCTTATCTGGGGAGGGCCACAACCCAGTACACCGTTCATCCTGCCCTATCCTATATCACCTCCCAGAGCCTGCTTCGCGGTGCAGAGGATATCCACAGTGTGTTTCTGCCGCCTGGGAGGTGCCTCATATGTGAGTGCCCATAATAAACTCATAACGTAATGATAGAGTTGAAAGCCTCTTTCTCTGGTCTCTCAGCCCCGGGAAATTTTCCCCACAGCGATTAATGGCCGGTAAAGCCAGGAGCTGTGGACAGGCCTTCAATCGTTGTTTTGTCAGATCATTTCATGATGAACTTACCAAAGTCCTAAGTTTGTTGTGGACCTCTTCAGTGATCACACGTTCTAGACGACAATCCTTTCTGAAGGCCAAGATGAAAGAGGTATTTTCTTAGGGGAAGGTGAAGATGGACTGGGGACATCATGAGGGGCCTATTGGCAGCATGAGATGACACTGGTGGTGGACATTTTCTGAGGAGCCCACAGCCTTCCCTTGTTGTTTTGAACATGGGTGTTGTTCACCCAATCATGCTGCTGGTAATGAGTGGAAAGTGACAAAGTGTGTGCAGGACTCAGAGCCCACCACAGTTTCTAGGGCACACTGTGTGGTCTGGAACCTGCTGACTTCCTCCTGCAACCTGGAGTAATGCCCAGATCCCAGCCCACCAACCCCAGCGCCCCTGACACCAGGACGGTTCTCTTCTCTTCTTTTCCTCCTGGAGGACGTTTCCCTGGATAGTCTGTGACTCTGAATCTGATCGTAATTATGACAATAATGGGCATTTATTGAGTGTTTACATAGCACCTGACCTCTAATTCTCATTATCTCCCCTCTATCCTTTCAGTCCAGTCATTCAATTTAAAAAAAGGGTTTTATTGAGTGTTTACTCTGTGTCAGATCCTGCTGATATTTCCTCCAAAGCACTTCTGAAACCCATTGCCTGCTTTACATCTCCTGTTTGCCACTTTGGGCCAGCCCTCACCTCCTGCCACCTGGACGATGGTCAGGTCCTACGTCAGATCACCCTCCAGCTTGAGGGATCTTACAAAACGACCCTCCTTGGCAAGGCACCCTCTCGTTAAATGCTCTCCAGTGACGCCCATCGTGAATAGGACACAGTTCTACTCATTCTTCAGGCTCACAAATGCCCCACTCGGTGAATTTTGCCTTAGTCTCCAGCCTCCCAGAGCACCTTATGCAAAACACCATGCTGGTTCCCTTCCAACTGAAACTACCTTTCCCCTCTTCCCTCTAGCTAGCTCCTTGCCATCTTACTCTAACATTTAGCTCTTGAGTCATTAAATGTTGCTCGGTGCGCACAAATGTGTTCTAGCACTTTCCACTGTGTATTATTGTGATTTTGGGGTGTGTCTTTATTAGACTATGGACTGCTAAAGGCTGATTTCTATCTTAATTATGTTTGAATTACTATCTTTGGGAACTAGATAAACACATATTACACTCTTGAAAAAAACAAATCTCTTATCACAAGTGTTATGTGTTTGACACGTCTCGTCACCTTACAAACATTTCTATAATCTTCATGATGAATGTGCACCTAACATATGGCATGAGCCATTTCATATGCATACCTTTATTATCTAGAATGACCTTTTAACAACCTAAACCAGACCCCCACCTTTTTCTCCCCTGGCCCCCTCTTCTGTTCACTCACCACTTCAAGGTCACACAGGCCTTCTCTGGGCCCAAGAACACACCAACCCTTCTCTGCCCCAGGGCATGGCCCACGCTATCCCCTCAGCTTAGGACTCTGCCCTCAGAGCTTCGCCTGTTGGATTCCTCTTTGTCCTATAGGTGACAGATCATCTGCCATATCCTCAGAGAGGCCCTCTTGTCTCTGGCATAGCCTCTTCCCTACGCCCTGCATCAGGAGTCAACTGCCACATGAGCCCTTTTAATTTACATCATAGCATGTCTCTAAGCCAAAAGTGATCTTGGTCCTTTGTCTGAGTCCTTAAGTGCTGCCTTTCACTGGAATGAATGTACCATAGGATCAGGGACTTGTCTGTCTTGTTCTCTAGGCTCTGAGTTCAGCACAAGCCCTAGCACATAGTCTCAACAAAATTTTTGAGTACCCAAATTATTTTTCCACACAATCATATGAGCTATCTGCTATTATTATTCTCATTTTACAGATGAGGGGGAAAGGGTTCAAAGAGGTTCACTGAATAGATTGTACAGCTACTCAGCACAGAAACGAGGCCTTTGATGTGATAGCTGCAGTTCTTTGTCTGAACGACTACGCTAGTCCATGTCTTACTCATCTGGGATGTCATGCCCATCTGGTCCCAAGCTGTGCGATGTCGTGTCTTGCTCCCTGACTGATCCTGACAAGAGGAGGTATTTTTGTTTCTCTGTTCCATCCCTCAGATTTCCTTCTCTCCTTTTCTGCCTGCCTTGGCTGCACAGACTCAGAACTGCCTCAGGCCACCTACAGTTTGGTCAGACTTCCTTTTAGAATCAGGTGGGACACCTATCATAGTGCCTGTATGTACCAATGCCTGGAGCATCAGTTCATGATGGCATGTATTTTTTAATAGCTTGTGTTATTACGCTTTTAAAATGATGTGTACTTTTGAAAGGGCAAGGAGCTTTTGGTAGGCTAAGCTTTGGCCTGTACGTAATCAAGATGGTATTTGCATTGGCGATTAATTGGCAATCAACTCCCTTCTTGCACAGAATAACTTAAGGTCACAATATCAATCCCGAATGTAGCCTCTATGTCACAGACTCTAATAGTGTTTTGCTCTGGGGACTGAGATCTCAATTTTGATGATTCTCTTTCTCTCACTTCCTTACCACATAGAAGACAGTCTAAAATTTATTCCTTCCTCCATTCATTCATTCCCCATGATACCTAGCCCCAGCAGCATGTACCAAGTGCTCCACTAAGGGCTGGAGCAACGAGATGTATGAGACATGGCCAGTCTCTCCTCACTGCCATTGTCACAGAGGGCTGTATATTACACAATGACTTCCCCAGGGGAGTAATAATTTTTTACTCTCACCCTTGTACCAGATCTCTCACTCCACCATCTCAAACTCTTAAATTCTAAAGAGCTTCC
This sequence comes from Craseonycteris thonglongyai, assembly GCA_004027555.1. Classification (NCBI taxonomy): domain Eukaryota; kingdom Metazoa; phylum Chordata; class Mammalia; order Chiroptera; family Craseonycteridae; genus Craseonycteris; species Craseonycteris thonglongyai. The sequence continues at coordinate 11,371 of PVKE010015674.1, forward strand.
CTCTGACCATGAAAAAGCACCCGAGGTTACCCAAGAAACATTAGCTAGAGCATAAAACTGTCAAACTCCTGAGAACAACTAGCCCAAACCAGACACTCCAAAAGACAAAAATCGAGGAGCACACAGGAGATGGCAGGAACTATTTTTCACCTCCCAATGTGGAAGAACGCCCAGGAACAGAGGCAGAAAAAGACCCATGGAGGTCAGTGGGGATGAGCTGACATCCAAGTCCAGGTCAATTAGGTGGAGGGGAGGGAAAAAGAAAACAGGAAAAGTAGGTTAAAAACCCACCTGCCATAGCCAAAGTGGTGACTGCACGTTGAACTTGGGGGCTGCAGAGCACGCTTCTTCTCCCCAAGGACTTTGGGGTGATAAGGAGAGGTGGGAGCAACCAGGTGGCGAAACCAGGTAGCGGGATGCTGGTGCACATTCCTCTGGTTTGGGAACTGCCTGCCCTGCTTCTGAAGCCCGTGCCTTCAGCTGCTGAGACCCGCTGCTTTGGGCTCTGCTTGGACGGCTGGTTCACATCACAGGAGAGACTAGAAAGCTGTCAGCTCTGAATATTTATGCTCTGGGATTTTAAAGACTTTTCTCTTCCCAGGTTTTTCCACTTTCAATTGGTGCTTTACTCTAGGAGGCAAGGATAGGAGAATGCGGGGGCCATAGAAGAGCTCCACAGAGTCATAGAGCCCACCACATGAGGGTCAGGCAAGAACGTTGAGACTGTATTTGAAATGTTCACCAGCTTCCTATGGTCCTGGTTTTCTTAGATTTCCATTTGATTGGGGAAAGAATCTGCCCTCCCTGATGAGTAATTATTCTAGAATCCAGAATTATTTCTGATATTAAGATAATTTATCTACAAGTGCATAAATTGATCCTCTTTTGAGAAGGTACTTACTACATTTGAAAAGCCCACTTCCACAGCATGCTGTTGGTTTCAAGGCAGAACCAAAGCACAAAAGAAAAGAAGAGAAAGGCAAATGCTTCTTTATTCACCTTCTTCAGGTTGGGTCTCCAGAGCAGCACTGTCAATTAGGAAGACTGCATTTCCTCTTACAGGGGCCATTAGCGAGTGGCATCAGCAAGGGGCTGCAACTGGCCCTTCCCTTCTAGGTGTCCTGTCTATAATTGTCACCAATGCAAATTCATTAGCTATTTCATTAGCGAAGCCAAAAACCTATATCCTGATCTTTAGCTGAAAACATCTCTGAATTAGATCATTAAATTAGAATAAAATTTATTTGCCGGTGGCAATTAATGAATCACAACTAAGGAGGGAGGGAGAGGTGGTGGGAGAGACAGCTCTCCTCTGTGCTGCTGATGGTTAAGTGGCAGGGAAAGTACACGGCGTTCTGTGAGTTCACTGGAACACGAAGCCAGTGCTGCTGAGTGCTGCCAGACTTTCTGACCCAGCTGCTGGGCTTTGCTCCTTCTTCCCTTCCACACCCACAGGGAAGAGTACCGAGTGTGGGCAGTGAAGGTCCGTGTCAGGGTGGAGCCTCAGCACTCAGTTGGCGGTGTCTTTGGCGGTTCCATTACCTATGGAAGTGACAACCAAAGATTCCATGCCTGCCACCCGAATTTCCCACACAAATGGAATAGTCATGTCCAGAAGTAGGCATGGGAGGAAGCGGGGAGATAGTGGCTCCAAGTGAACTTACAGGTCTGACAAGTAAGTTCACGAACTTGCCACCGTGCGCACAACCTCGGTAAGGTTTCCTAACCTTGGCATGTCAGTGTTTCACAGCGCACGCTCCAAACAGGATGGAACAGCCTGAGGTCCTCATGGGAGGTCCTGGCAATCTGGTGCCTGTACCATTGCCCCCAACTGCTCAGAATGACCCAGGAGCTTGGGAGAGGGACAGGTCTCCCTCAGCCAGTGAGATCAGGGAGGGAGGGGTGGCTTACAGCTTTAAGGCTGTGGGGAGCTGGGCAAGGAAGTGGTGGGGAAGTTATTAGAAAAGCCTGGAGGAGCAGACACAGAGGGGGACGATGAGGGTCAGGGAGCTGGAGACAGGGAGCTGGTCATTGATGAACTGCTCATGAACAGGAGGTCTCTGACCATCCACAGGGACTGGGTGCTGCCTTGGGAAGGCCGACGTGCCAAACAGCAAACTACAAGCAGCCTTTGCCTATTCCTGGCAACAAATTGTTAAAATAATGAGTTTATGTTTCAAAGGTTTCTTCCCCTGTGTTTGATCAATAAAATGTTCTTTAGATCAATACAAATGTAATTTCGCTGCTGGTAGCCATTTATAACACAATGGAGAAGTCGCTGCCCAGCAAGCGCAGCCCAAGAGCATTATACCAGCCTCATGCTCTGCTGGCTGTGGGTTGCACTGGAGAACAAAAGGGCAAACAAATCCGATTACCCACCAATAACCTCAAGGTTGGCACCAATGTCCTGGTGCCTATATTCATCTCTCTAACTCAAGGCCGTCAGTAGAAAAAATCTGGTTCTCCTCAATTCATTTTTAAAATGAGATAATAACTGCTTGCTTTGGCAGCACATATACTGAAATGAGATAATAAAGAGTAGAATTGATGATGTTTATTTAGCACTTCCCATGTGCCAGAGTGTTCTAAGTGCTTTCTGTGAATTAACTCATTGAAATCTGACATGAATCCAGTGAAATAACCCCCACTCTCATCTTTTGCTTATTGACAAGGCTGCTGAGGCACAGACAGGGTAAGTGTCTGGAACCAGGGCACATAACAGATAAAGAGCCACATTGGGTCTTGAACCCAGGGAGTCTGACTGCAGAGGCTCTGAGCACAATATTGAGCCATCTTTGTGTCTGAGTATCCCCTGCGGCCACTGACATTTCCTTATTAGATGCTTACCACATGCCGGGCGCAAGCTTTATACTTTCACATGTGTCATGAACTTTATTTCCCTAAGCCTTTTTGTAAATGAGACATGGAGGCCTAGAGAAGACCAATAACTCGCCCAGGGGTTCGTTGCTAGGAAGTGTCAGAGCCCACACTTGAACCCAGACCTTCTGAAGTCAGGGCTACTGTGCTACTCTCTGGCCTCCCGGGAAGCTGCCGGCCGGTCTGTGCATTTCCTTCTCCAGCGGCTGCCTGTGTGAAGGGCGTAGGATGCCTGCCTGGGGAGCTCCAGGTGAGGCGACGTCCAGGACGGGCAGGACAGTGACCCGGAGGCTCCCAGGGCACCCAGCTATGCGAGCTGTGAGCCGCTGTGTTAGGACTGCTCAGAGAGGCCGGCTGTCCGGCCCCCGCTGTGGCCCCACTCTGCGCCTGCCGAGGGGCCTGAGTAGCCCCCCAGCCCGAAACAGGGCCACCTAAGTCCCGCCCTCCGCATCCTTTGTGCTCTCACAGCCCTGGCACAGGCAGGGCTCTGAGCAAACAGGTCCCCAGGTGTCTGATCCACTTTTAAAGCAGGGCAGAGAGCGAGTCAAGAGCCCCGGCTTGGGAGCCAGAACCCAGGTCTGGAGGTCCCAACACGGCCGCGTGTGCCTGAGCAAGTTTGTTCCCTCCACAGGCCGCCCTTTTCTGTCTCTCACAGAATGAACTTGCACCCGTTCACGGGAGTGTCTCTTTCCGTTCAAACACTGGAGGAATCCATGGCAAGGAAGGTCAACGCTGCTAAGGCAGCGGCTCATCTTTCATCCGCTCAGCAACACTTACTGAATGTCCTACACGTACCAAGAGTGGGATTCAGCGAAGAGCAGCACAGACCACATTCTTATCCTGGTGAAGCTTACATTTCGGTGACTTGTGAGGTGCCAATTCCTTCATTCATTCAAGTGCCTCATGTGACAAGTTTAGTGACAGGTACTGAGGATTCAGACTAAAAAGACAAGGCTCTACCCTGGAGCTACTGAAATTTCAGCAGGAAAGTGAGGCATGGCAATCAACATGTCTCCGTTTTGAGATTGGGACTGATGCCATGCTTATTCTAAATTTATCCCCACCATATGTGAGAACTCACCAGCCAGGAGGCTGAGCCCCAACACGGGACAGGAAGCAGGGAAACTGGGGAGGAAGACAAGAGGCAGCCAGGCAGTGCCCTGGGCTAGGGCAGGCGCTCCCGGCAGCCCCTTAGTGATGCCATTCTTGAGCAAACATGCATGGGTGTGTCCGGTGAGTGAGAGGGGTGCAAGCAGGGCAGACCTCAGTGCCAGCCGCTGCCCCATCTCAAGGGGCACACAGCACAGGCAGGTGGGCCTCGCCCCCTCTCAGAAGCTCATAGCAAATCCAGGCTGCTCAAGTCCAAGTTAGTCAGGGGCCAGGCTCTGCCCTGGCCCTCGCTTCAAACTGGGCCTCTGTGTTTGCTGCGTTTCCCCACAGCACTGTCTCTTCAGAAGGGGAGCCCAGTGTCACACCCTTTGCTCAGGGCACCTCACTTACTGGGAGCCAGAATGTTTTCATACCCCCCTCACCTTCTCAAGGAATGGCTGAGAACTGCATCTACCATGCCACCTTCTCAGCGTCCATGCCAACCTTCCTCCGACTTCCTCTTCCCCGAGGCTCAATACCCCTTTCGGTCTCAGTTGCCACAGACCCTGACACGATTGTGTGGATAACAGACATGACCTTTCACAGGTCACTTTCCCGCTAGTCACCTCAATTTCACCATCTGTAAACTGAGAATCATTTCACGTGTCTTGCTGACCTGACAGAGCTGTATTGGAAGTTACCTGACATAAAGAGAAAATAATAAACAATTAAGTATTGTGTGTAGTAGTAACAATGATGAGAATAGTTATCACACACCAGTGTGACAAGGGGTAGAAATTTAGAACCATTTATTTCTGCCTTAAAAAATTCAGATGCAATTAGCAATCCCTGAGCATCTCATGTGTGCCACTGTGTCCCTAACATCATGTTGTGTCCCTAACATCATTTTACTGTAGCATTGTTCCTTTCCATTTATAAGTGAAGAGACATAGGCTCTGAGAAGCGCTGTTTTTTACCTAAGGACACAAGCTTTAAGTGGAGAGCCTGGGTTTCCTGGAGAAATCCCCGGCTCTTTAAGCCACAGTTACACAGATCACTGAACTCTCATCCGCATGGTCTCTAAAAAATTGCAGAGCGTGCTGTACTACCTTTAAATACAAACTCAATTAGGAGCAGCTAATTGCCTGTGGGAAGTGGGGAGTTGGTCAGTCTGCTGGATCAAACAGAGAGCCCAAGAACTAGTCTTTTCTTTTCTTTTTTTTTCTTTGACAGAGAGAGAGAGATACAGAGACAGAGAGAGAACCGAACTGGGGGCACTCCCCAGTTCAGCATATGGGCCCCCACGGGCCGGGGCCGGGATTCGATCCTCGGTCCCGGGGGCTGCAAAGTGAGCGATTAACCCACTGAGCCATCCAGGCTTCCCCTGTCTTTTCTAGTTATCAATAAAATGTTGCAACAAAATTGTTGTTTGGCAATGTGCTTATTTAATATTTTATCCTATAGGCCCAGGATGGAAAGTAGCCACAGTCACTTCAAGATAACATTCTGTGTTGGTGTCCTTGGCTTCATGGCCCATGTTTGGCAGAGCTGTGCTCTGTTACAGGATGATCCAGTTTTTCCACACGTCCATAAAGAGGTATAATGGCATGCTTCTCAGCCCTCACACCTGGAGCCCCCGGTCTCACCCCTAGAGATGTTGAATGGTTGCTGAGATGACGCTGAGGGAGGCGGGCAGAATTTCAGCTGCCTGAGCTTTGCCGCTGGAGGCAGGGGTTTAACCGGGGTGCTGTCATCAGGTGTCAGGTGCACTGGAAAGAGCCCTGGGCATCCAGTGCTCCCGGGATCTCACCAGTCTGGGCACGCACCTGGCCTCCCAGCTCAGCTTTCCTGCCCAGCCCTAAAGGCACCTGCCAGGAGTATATGCTCAGCCTGGATTGCAGCCTGCATGGCAAGGTCCCCTATACACAGTCCAACCCCTGCCCCAGGGGACTGGATTTGTCACACAGCCCCCCTGTGACAACCCTGATTCTACTGTCTTCTGACTCTGAGGATTGCCTGTCTTCTAGTCATGGATACCTGCCTGAGCCCCATGTGAGCTTCTGAGCCTGTTGATGCCCATGACCCAGCTGGTGGCTGTCCATATAAGGGTCACTCAGGCCTGCCTGCCTTCTGCTACGCCAGCCTCAGCCACCGGGGTCCCAGCAGGCTTCCTGTAAGAGCCAGCAGGCTTCTCATGGCTCTCCCCTGGCTTTGCTAGAATAGTGTGGCCGCCTGCTTGAAGGACTCTTGAAAGTCACTGAGTGAGAGAAAAATACTTTGAAGCTACCCGCTCCTTTCTCCCTGGCACTCTCGCAGTCTTGGCAACTTCCCACCATTTTACTTGTTCCTTGAAACAGACACGTAATAGCAGCAACCAGGTGGGCTAATGCGACGACAGAGTCCTCAGTATCACACAAGACAGCTGGCTATTGTTTTGAAACTTGCCCTGAAGGGCAAGAGAAGTTGGTTTTGACTCGAGTGAAATATGGGAATGGTTCCACTTTAAGAGTACTCAGGGCAACGAAAGAGTCAGAATATGGTTTGCCATTAGCAGAGAGCTTTCCATTTTGGACGACACCTTAATTAACTGCAAGGCATGATGGGCCAGGAGAAAGTCTTGTTAACCCATGAGTATCATACATTCTTTAGGTGCCTTGCCTCTCTCATTCAAGCTTTAATTACATTTATTCCACCCCAGGTTATATGTGAAAGATGCAGCTATGAGGTTGACAAGCTCCCTACGCTCGCAGTGTTTGGGTGGGCATGCTGAAGGTACTCCAGACCCTCCAGCCTTCTTTCTTGACTTCAACCAACTAGCCATTAATTCTATTCTTGCCTTCACTTTGGCCAATACTAGTGAGGCCAGACATATCTAAATCCAGCATGAACAGAGGTCAAAGCAAAGGAATAATCCCACAAATGCTCCAATGAGCCACATGCTCCAACAACTCAAAGGACTACCTGGAAAACCAGGGAAGATTTACAAATTCTATCAGATCACTTCTTCCAGGATATGCGACTTAGTATCTATACTATTTCTATTAAGAGAAACATTTTCTAAAGCACATGGTCACTTTGCCTGCTTAGTGTTTGATGACAAATACAATAACCAGTTATTTTGGTGTGGTGTAGACACAGCCTTTAGGGGCCTTGGGCCCAAAAATGACATTGTGGAAACTGAAGGGCTTGGTCCCTTGCCCAGTGACAGACAAATGAGCTCGACTTTCCTTCTTTTATGTGATCTAACCAAACTCTTGCTATGTCTGTGCATACTACATACAGGATTAGTGTCACCCGAGAATCACAGTGTTAGGTTATCTTTTAGAGGTGATTCAGTTTCAGTCCACATTTAGTGCAGGGACCTTGGAACGATACTTCTAATTTGGCTTAAACACTTCTGTAACAAGAAGCTCACTCCACAAGTCATCCCTTCCACTGTGGAGCTATTTCAAGTGCTGGAATGTTCTTCCTCATAATGAGCTGAAATCTGCCTCCTGGAACTTGCATTCAGTTGATCTTATTCACCTCCCTGCACCATATGAAATGAGTCTATTTTTTCTTTCTCATGACAGCTCTTAAAATTCTTGAGGGTGGTCATTGTGGTTCTCCTGGAACTCTAGTATTCAGATGGAAGATCATAGGATTTCTCAGCCTCCATCATTACATGAGCCAATTCTTATAATAACACTCTATCTCATATATATATATATATATATATATATATATATGAGCTAGATATATAGATATAGATATCTATATATCTATATCTATATATATCTATATAGATATATAGATATATATAGATATAGATATCCCTCCTTTCCCCTTCCCCTATTACATCTGTTTCTCTAGAGAACCCTGATGAATACCTCTGTAAGTCTGATGGTTTTATTAGCTATTGCTGCTGTCTCATCACCCAAGCATCTCAGACCATCTTTAAGGGATTTTCCCCTAGGAGAGAATTTGCCCTCTGGTTGAACATAAAGCAATTGGAAAATGGTGGGCCTTATGGTCTGCCTCTATGCTCCCACCGAGCCTATGGGAATTCTCAACCTAAGGATATTTGCAAAGCTGCTGCTTTCCAGCCCTGAACATTACTACAGAGGCAGGGAGGAGAAAATGGAAAAACAGAAAGTTCTGCACAACAGGAAACCACGGTAGAAAGCTGTGAAAATTATGTATCCTTTTGAGGCATAATGGTTTTAATTTTCTCAGGCCCTGATCTCCCTGGCAACAATTTAGAAGTACATAAGCATTCATGAATCAAAGTTGGGCATGTCTGCATGTTTAATTATGTGTCATTGGATGGAAACCTTCCTCTTGATCGTAGCAAGCCATGCAGTCTGTTGCAGGTACCCATCTTTGTTATTGTAATGCGAAAGCAGCAGTGATATGTGATTTACAATAAATACATGTTTTGGTATTCCTCCACATGGGCTCACAGCTCTCAATTATATATATTTTTCTATTCTCAAAGACAGTGTGAGTTATTGAATCATGTCAGTTCGGTTAGGGTGGGAGAGGATGCTGAGAAAGCCAGGGAGATTTTTGTTCTGCCTGGAATACAATGATGTGCGGTCCATATGCGTCTGTTCTTGAGACATGAGTGAGCTGATGGGGCTGCTCCACTGTAGCATCAAGATCCCTATCAATAAGCCCCTCACCCACTCCAGAGGATGCTGGGCCAGCAAGGACTAGAGCTCAGATCTAACACAGGATAGTGTCTCCTTACTCTGTTCAAAAGTGACCCACGACAAGCCTCCAAATCTCCCCAACGACGGATTGAGTCTCGGTTGATTCTACCTTCAGGATGGATAGTCATGGTTGCCTAACAGATATCAGATATCAGATGGATATATCAGAGACAAATGGAAAACTATTTATTCTCAATAGAATTGAGATACCCGTTCCTTTTCTAAACCCTCTCTTCTTTCTTTCTTTACCTCCACTCCTTTCTTCACCCCCCTTTACTGAGTCCCTTCCTCCCTCCCTCCCATACATAATGTATTTCAATAATTCTTCTGAGCCATCCATCAGAGACACACATTGAAGACTTCTCAGAAACTCTTAGATCTAGATGTAAACATTCCTAAGCCTTTCTGTGAGGAATTCAGTTGGATCCAGAAGTACCACACCATGGACAAAATGTAATCACATACATTCCCTCCTCAAACTGACCCGAACTGTTTATTCAGCAGCATGTTCACTCAGACAGGTATCAATGTATTTAACATTATTTATTGAGGCAGTATGGCAATGTCATTAGACTGTGGGGCAAGGCTAGGTTTTCTCCTGACTCCACCACGTACAAATTCCTCTCCCTTGCTATGCCTCGGTTTTCCCATTGATAAAATGGGCATGATAAATCCTTACTGAATTAAAGTGAAAATTAAACCATAATAATTTAGAGTGCAAGACTTAGTTCCTGGATATAACAGACCACTACTAAACTTAGTGACTTAAAATAGGGTTTGCAAACTTTTTACTGTAAATGGACAGGAAGTAAATATTTTAAGCTCTACAGGCCATGAAGTCTGTTGCAAGTACCATCTCCGCTACTGTAATGCGAAAGCAGCCGTGACATGTGATTTACAATAAATACATGTTTTGGTTTTCCTCCACATGGGCTCGCAGCTCTCAAAACCCTGTACTTTTCTAAGCTAACTGATAAGAGCAATGGGAGCAACTTTGGTTATAATTTTTGGTCTCTTGCCCTCAGTTCCTGGAGTCTCTTCAGAGCCACAGAATTGGAATGGATGTCTTGTTATTTAAACGAGCCCCTTTCAACTACACCTGAATTTATGTTAGTGAAGTGACTTTTGTGGAAAGCTCCTCATTGCCTAAAAATGAAGTCTGGTTGGCAGGGAAGCACACCCTGTGATTAAAGAGTTGGGACTTCCAGCCCCACTCCCCCAACCCCACCCCAACCTCTGGAGAAATGAAAGGGACTGGAATTTGAGTTCAGTCATCAATAACCAATGACTTAATCAATAGTACCTGTGTAATAAAGCTTTCTTCGAAGTTCCTGAACTCTAGACTTTGGAGAGCTTCCAGGTGGGTGAACCAAAGCACATTCATATACCAGGAGGGTGGTGCACCCCCAACTCCACAGGGACAGAAGTTCTTACGTCCCGGACCTCTCCCTATGCATCTCTTCATCTGGCTCTTCATTTGTATCATTTAATGTCCTTTGTAAGAAGCTGGTAATCTAATAAGTAAATTAGCTTCCTGAGTTCTATGAGCTGCTCTAGCAAATATATCAAACCTGAGGAAGTAGCTGTGGGAACCTACAATCTATAGCCAGTTGTCAGAGGCATAGGGGTCAACTAGGAACTGCAATTGGCCTCTGAAGTGGGGGTGATTTTACGGCACTGAATCCTTAACCCATGGAAGCTGAAGCAAATTCCTTGTAGACAGTGCCAGACTTGAGCTGGAGTTGTAGGACACCTAGCTGGTATCACAAAATTCTTTGACATTTGGAACACCCACACACCTGGTATCAGAAGTGTTGTGTGTGATAGTCACGTGAAAGTAAAGAGAACACATGGAAGTGAGTTTTTCCTTGGAGCACCTTTTATATAAATAATACATATATGAATGAGTGAGGCTGTTTAACAATATATTTACCAAAACAGGAGGCAAACCAGATTTGACCAACAGGCCATAGATTGTCGATCCCTGACTTCAAACAACCACCATTTATGTGCCTCAGAGTTCTATGGCTTGACAATTTTTATGAGGATCTACTGTGTGTTTTTCCTGGACTTGGCTAGGCTTCCTCATGTGTCTGCGGTCAGCTGCCAAGCCAGCTGGGGCTGGCTTGTCCAGGATGGTCTCAGCTGCCCCATGTGGCCTCACATCCTCTAGCAGGCTAGACTGGGATAGTTCAAATGGAGGTGTGGGCAAGGCTCCAAGAGACCCTGCAGAAACACACAAAGACTACTGAGGCTTAGGTCACCACTGGCACAATGTCTGTCACTTCTTCCACAGTCTATTGGCCTAAGTAACTCATAAGACCCACCCAAAAAACTGACTATCACTTGATGAAAGAGCTGCAAATTCACACTGCAAAGGAGAATACACACAGAAGGGAGTTCATCACAGCTATTTTCACAAACAATCTACACATTAGCAGAAAATAAAGTTTCCATAAATAACATTTAAGCATGTACATTTTCTGTATTACGTTCTGCAGTAGATATAACAGAGATTGCACGACCGGGAAGTCCTAACTTCAAGATGTTCATAGTCCAAAATGTGAAATAAGATTTGTTCACAAATAAATAGAACAAACAATAAATATAAAAAGTGGTTCAATAGCTTGGGTTTCAGAGCTCTGGAGATATAAATAATTAAAATGCAGAAGATAATAAGTTCTGGTAAATTTATGCCACATAGGCTGACCAGATGTACCATTTTAAACAGGACATAAAACAACAGTACTGTCCTATTTCAAATGGTACAGATGAGGTCTGCCAATTAAGTTCAAGAACTCATCCCAAAACAAGTTCTACACAACTCATTGCTGAATATCACTATGTTCATCTCTGAAGTACTCCTCTTGGAAAACTATGCACCAATGCCTGAACCTAGTCCACCCTTCAAAGCAATTTTGGAACTCCTTTTCTGAAATGACCATTCTGATGTTCTGAATGTCATCAAAATGTCTTCCTTTCAATATTTCCTGTAACTTCAAGTAAAAAAAAAAGTCATTGGGAGCCAGATTGACTGAGTAGGAAGGGTGTTTCAATACAGTTCTTTGTTGACTGGCTAAAAACTCCCTCACAGACAGTGCTGTGTGTGCTGGTGCATTGTCGTGATGCAAGAGCCATGAGTTGTTGGCAAAAAGTTCAGGTCCTTTTCGTTTAACTTTTTTATGTAGCATTTTCAGCACTTCCAAATAGTGAACTTGGTTGACTTTTGGTCCAGTTGGTATAAATTCATAATGAACAATCCCTTCATATCAAAAAGTTAGCAAAATTATTTTGACTCTTGATTCTGAGGGATGGAAACTCTTGGTCATGGAGAGTTGGTTGACTTCCATTGTGCACTTTGATGCTTTGGTTCAGGGTCATATTGGTACACCCAGGTTTCATAATCATTGATAACAGGGCCCAAAATTGCATTGTCCCTCTTCAAAAGGTCTTGGCAAAGTTTGACTCTACTTTGTTTTGGTTCATTCATGAGCTTCTTTGGGACTATTTTTGTACACACTTTTCTCATGCCAAGATTTTCGGTTAAGATTTTTCTAACTGTTTCTCTATCAATGTTTACTTGGTCTGCTATGCTTCTCTTAGTCAGCCGACAATTTGGACACACAAGTCAATGAATAGTTGCAATGTTTTCATCAGTTCTGCTTGTTACTGGCCACCCTGACCTCTCTTAATCAGTGACACTTTCTCTCCCCTCGGAAAAATATTTAATCTACTTGTACACTGCTGTTTTCTTCATGGCATTATCCCCCTCAACTTGGACTAATGTGGCCCTGATTTCACTTCAACTCTTGCCAAGTTTTACAAGAAATTTAATGTTTGTTTGTTGCTCTAGTTCAAGCTCTGACATTTTTGCAATGGCACACAAAAACACACAGCAACAATAATGAACATCACTCAACAAGACACCATCACACATCAACATGAACACAGCTGTGAGACACTGATATACCAAGGTTACGAAACCTTACCAAGGTGTTTGTACAGTGCTGCCAACACAAGGGCACAGTGACAATTTTGTATACTTAATTATCAGACCTTATATGGTCAGCCTCGTCTCACTGGGCTAAATTCAAGGTGTCAATAAGCTGATCACAAGTACCATTTGAAACAGAAAAGTACTGTTGCTTTCTGTCTCATTTAAAGCAATGCATCTGGTCAGCCTATTTGTTTACCACTTAAGGACTATATTCAGAGAGGTTTATATAAAATATTATTACATAATATTAAAGGCCCCAGGCACCTGAGTTGATTATGATATAGTCCTCAAGTTCATAGCGGAAGATTTCCCACCTGGGTTGCTGTTCATAGTCACCCTCCTAACATCTAGAGGTGAGAGAGTCTCAGCCTTATCTAACCCAAGCTTATATAACCCACGGCCCATGGGCTGCATGCAGCCCAGAAGGGCTTTGAATGTGGCCCAACAGAAATTTGTAAACTTTGTTAAACCATTAAGAGATATTTTCTTCTAATTTTCTTTTTTAGCTCATTGGCTATTAGTGGATTTCTTTTTTTTTTTTAGTCTCATCAGCTATTAGTGCTGGTGGATTTTATGTGTGCCCCAAGACAATTCTTTGTCTGCCAATGTGGCAGAGGGAAGCCAAAAGATGGGACACACCTGAATTTTAACTCATTGGTTTTCTTGTCTCAATTATACTAAGAGAAGGAATACATGCAAAGTGGCAAAATGGGAGCCATGTAGGCAGAAGCAATCAACTTAAACCAGAAACAGCATTTCAAATAGAGAGGTTGGTACACACAAAGGCCCTGAGTTGGGAGCATGCCTGGTGTGCCTTAGGAATAGTTAAGAGACTGGTATAGATGGATCAGAGTGACAAAGTAGGATATATGGCATTAGAGAGTACTAGTGGCTAGAGTCAGGTCATGCTATAAGGGAACAAATTATAGGACACAAGAGTTAAAACAGGAAGGCCAGTCAAAAACAGTGATAATGGCTTGTCTAGTATGATTGAGGTTGGAATAAGTTGTTGGATTCTAGATATATTTTGCATGTGGAATAGGCAAAATGTATTAGTACATTAGTTGAACAGAGTGATAGAGAGGAATCAAGGATCCATTGTTGACCTGAACATCTATAAGGCCAGAGGTGCCATTGTCTGAGATATAGTAGATAGGAGATGGATTTAAATTTGGCAAGAAAATTCAAAAACGTATGTTTAGCATAAGACACTAATGTAAGTGATAATGTTGAGTAAGCAATTACAGTGTAAGGGAGAGCTTGGGTTGAAGTCATGAATTTATAATCCATCAATACATATACGGCATTTAAAGGCGTAGGGCATATGGGACCTCCTGGAGAGGTAGTGAGCATAGAATTGAGGAGGGAGATGAGGACTGAGCCCTGGGCACTACAATGCTCCAAAGTCAGGAGAACAAGAAGTTTCTAGCACAGGAAGCTAAAAAGAGCTGCCTTGAGGAAGATAGGAGGAGAACCAAGAGAGAGTAGTGCCCTGGAACCCAATGGGAGAAAATCTTCCAAGAAGAATAGAGGGATAGTTGAATCAAACATTCCTAACAGGTTAAGTTAGATGAGAACCAAGAATTAGGTTACGTTTGGGACTTGAAAAGATGGCGGCATGAGAGAAGCCCAATATCTACCTAGGAAGGAACTAATGAACAAAGGGGAATCTACAGGGGAAACCCTGAGCAACACCCTCAACTGAGAGAACCACACAACACAGAACAACACCCAAAGGTTAGAGGAAAAACAGGAGAGCAGGAGAAGGAAGGGGAAGGAGCAGTATGGGGCCAGGGATGTGGAAAGCGACCCAGGGCTTGAAGAAACAAAGGGGGATTGGGTGACTATGGTCAAAGTGGAGCTAGATCAAGGGAGGGCTGGAAGCCAAGACCTGAGGAGAGTGGAAGCCCCATGAGACTATGGACAATTTAATATCTGAACTCAAGGGGTGGCACACTGTACCCCATTCAGATCATGGAGCCTGAGGTGGAATAGGGACCGCGGACCAGGGGTGGCTACACTTCCCAGGCGGGTGGTAAGAGAGCAGGGCACCAGCCCACTGCAGCATGGCACACCTGGTCACTGATTTACAGAGGTGACACATCTGAGCTACTAGAGTTCGCTGTTAGGGAGCACCTTTTCAAGCCAAGGCTCTTGAAGTGAAAACAGCAGCTCAAACAGAGCAGAGGATTGAGAGTGACCCAGCCAAGTGCCAGCCACAGCTGCACAGGCCTGGTCACTAGCTCACAAAAACAGCACAGCTTGGCTGCATAGACATGCCTAAAGTGAAAGCAGCAGAGCAGAGGAGAGAGACCTGAGCTGCTGTGCCCCCACCCACACTGAACCACCAGCCCCACTGCTGACAGACGAATCTGCTATTGTGTCTCAGGCCTTCCCCAGCTCTTACTCACACTCCCCCACCCCTGCCCATACCTTCACCTCTCTGTCTTCTAACCGCTAAGCCAGTAACCTGAAGAGCAACCCCAGGACACAGAAACTGACTTCTTCTCTCAACAATCTCCAAAAGAATCCTCCCCCCCACAACTGAGCCCATACTGCAACTTTCTATACAACAGAGACATACCAGGCTGCAGTCAGACCATAAGCCACCTCACTCTTCCAAAAAGGGAGAGCATTGAGACTAAGAGACTTGGAACAAAAAAGAATAAAAGAAATAAAGAGAAGCCCATTTTATAGAAAAACCTTCAGAGGGAAAACATATTCATGCCCAAAGCAAAAAAAGACCCATATCAAATCCAATGCACACCTCAGAATCCAAAGTCACTCCAGAAGAGCATAGACATTCTTTAGAAAATGGGCTTGCATGCTTGGAATCAAATCTAAGTGAAACAAAACTCAGGTCTGCAATACTCAAGACACTCAGAGAGCTCAGTAAATGCTGGCAAAGTACCCAGGAAAGGTTAAATGACCTCAACAAGAAATTTTCTGATCAAAATGAATACTTTACCATAAAATTGAGAAGTTAGAGCAAAACCAAAAGGAACTTCTTGAAATGAAAGGCATAATGGGAGAGAGCTGAGAAAAGAATTAAAAACAAGGCTGACCAGCTGGAAGAGAGAATTAGTAAAATCAAGATAGAAACATGGAAATTTCACAGAGGGAAGAAGAAAGGAAAAGGAGAATCAAGAGAAATAAAAGAGCCCTACAAGAACTCTGACTCCATCAGAAAGAGCAATATTAGAATAATAGGGGTACCAAGAGGAAGTGAGATGAAATCTTCTCAGAGTCTACTAAAACAAATAGTGGATGAGAATTTTCCTAACTTATGGAAAGATCTAGAACCCCAAATTCAAGAGGAAAACAGGAACCCTAGCTACCTAGATCCTAGTAGATCTTCTCCAAGGCACATTGTTCTGAAGATGACAAAAACCAATGACAAAAAAAAAAAATCCTCAAGGCTGCCAGGGAAAAACAAAATATGACTTTCAAAGGAAAACTTATCAGGCTGTCACCAGACTTATCAGCAGAAACTCTGCAAGCCAGGAGGAAGTAGAGCCCAATCTTCAAAAGATTAAAAGAGAGAAATTTTCAGCCAAGAATTAACTACCCAGCAAAATTAACCTTAGATATAAAGGAGGAATTAAGGCCTTTTCAGATATACAGAAGCTGAGGGAATTCTCCAGCTCAAAACCGGCACTCCAAGAAATACTAAAGGAGGTTATACAGCCTGAATCAAGAAATCAAAATAAACGGAGAAAAGGTGGGACAACAAATAAACAAAAAAGAAAGGAAGTAATGGATACAGGATATCCTCATATATCAATCATCACACTAAATGTAAATGGACTGAATTCACCAGTAAAGAGGCACAGGGTAGCAGACTGGACTAAAAAACAACATCCAACCATATGCTGCCTACAAGAAACACACCTCAGCCACAGGGACAAACATAGACTCAGGGTAAAAGGATGGAAAACAATACTCCAGGCAAATGGCAGTCAGAGAAAAGCTGGAGTGGCCATACTGATTTCTGATAAAAAAGACATCACGATAAAAAAATAGTAAGACATAAAGATGAACATTACATCTTTGATAAAAGGGACAATACACCAAGAAAACATGACATTCATCAACATATATGCCCCAATCAGGAAGCACCAAAATTTATAAAGCAACTACTAACAGATATAATAGGAGAATTTGACAAAAATACAATTATAGTAGGAGATCTAAACACCCCCTGACAACATTGGACAGATCATCCAAGCAGAAAATAAATAAGGAAATTGCAGCTTTAAATGATACATTGCAGGAAATTGACATAATTGACATTTACTAGTCATTCCATCCTACAACAAAGGGCTATACATTTTACTCCAGTGCACATGGAAAATTTTCAAGGATAGACCATATCCTGGGACTTAAATTCAACCTCAGCAAATATAAGAACATTTAAATCATACCAAGTGTATTATCAGACCAAAAAGCTTTGAAACTAGAGATCAATTGCAAAAGATCAAGTGCAGAGAGAACCACATATATGTAGAGATTGAACAACATGCTATTAAAAAATGACTGGGTCAAAGAGGAAATAAAACAAGAGATTAGAAAATATGTAGAAATGAATGACAATGAAAACATAACATAACAAAATTTCTGGGACACAGCGAAAGCAGTAATAAGAGGGAAATTTATATCATTACAAGCCTATGTCAAGAAACAAGAAAAACTATAAGGAAACACCCTAACATCTCATCTTAAAGAACTAGAAAAAAGAAGCACAAAGGAACCCCAAAGCTAGCAGAAGAAAAGAATTAATAAAAATTAAAGCAGAACTTAATGAAATTCAGAACAGAAAAACAATAGATAAAATTAATGCCTCAACAAGCTGGTTCTTTGAAAAAAAATCAATAAAATTGACAAGCCACTGGCTAGGCTCACCAATGGGCAAAAAGAAAAATCTCATATTTCCAGAATATGGGATGATAGGGGAGAGATCACAAATGATACTGTAGAAATACAAACAATCATAAGAAATTATTACGAAAGACTCTATGCCACCAAATTTGACAATCTAGAGGAAATGGACAAATTTCTAGAAACATATAGTTTACCTAAACTGAACCAAGAAGATTTGGATAACCTAAATAGACCAATCAGCAGTACAGAACTTGAAACAACTATCCAAAAGGTGCCCAAAGGCAAAAGGCCTGGAATAGATGGTTTTAACAATGAGTTCTACCAGTCATTCAAAGAACTAAGGCCCATCTCCCTCAAACTATTCCAGAAAATTCAAGTGGAAGCAGTACTACCCAACTCATTCCATGAAGCTAATATCGCCTTAATACCAAAACCGGGGATGGACAATACCAAAAAGGATAACTATAGGCCAATCTCACTGATGAACACTGATGCAAAAATCTTAAATAAAATTTTACCTAACAGAATACAACAATGCGTTAAAAAGATTATTCACCATGACTATGTGTGATTCATCCCAGGGGCACAAGGATGGTTCAACATATGCTAATCAGTCAATGTAATCCAGCACATAAACCAAACAAAGGATAAAAACCACATGATTATCTCAATCGATGCAGAAAAAGCATTTGACAAGATACAACACCCATTTATGATAAAAACACTGAATAAAATGGGAATTGAAGGAAAGTACCTCAACATAATAAAAGGCCATATATGACAAAACCTCAGCAAATATTATACTGAGTGGGGAAAAGCTGAAGCCTATTTTTCCAAAATCAGGAACAAGACAGGGATACCCGCTGTCACCACTGCTATTCAACATAGTTCTGAACGTTCTAGCCAGAGCAATCAGGCCAGAGAAAGGAATGAAAGGTATTAGAATTGGGAGAGAAGAAGTTAAACCATCACTCTTTGCAAGTGACACGACCCTTTATATAGAAAACTCTAAAGACTCTATCAGAAATCTATTACAAATAATAAACAAATACAGTAAAGTTGCATGATACAAAATTAATGTCCAAAAATCAATTGGATTTTTATATGCCAACAATGAGACTTCAGAAAGAGAGAAGATCCATTCCCTTTGCCATTACAAACAAAAAAATGAAATACCTAGAAATAAATCTAACAAAGAACACGAAGGACTTACACACTGAAAACTATAAAATACTGTTAAAGGAAATTAAAGAGGACACAAAGAAATGGAAAGATATTCCATGTTCATGGATTGGAAGAATCAACATAGTTAAAATGGCCCTACTACCCAAAGCAATGTACAGATTCAGTGCCATTCCCAGCAAAGTCCCACAAACATTCTTTCAAGAAATAAATTTTTTAAATCATCAACTTTATATGAAATCACAAAAGACCACGAATTGCCAAAGGTATCCTAAGAAAAAAATAACACTGGGGTCATCTCACTGACTGACTTTAACATGTACTGCAAAGCATCAGTAATCAAAACAGCTTGGTATTGGCAGAAAAAGAGATACACAGACCAATGGAGCAGAATTGAAAACCCAGAAATAAACCCACAAATATATGCACAGATTATTTTTGACAAAGGAGTGAAAAATATACAGTGAGGAAAAGAAAGCCTCTTCAGTAAATGGTGCTGGGAAAATTGGAAAACCATATGCAAAAGGCTGAATGTGAACTGCGATCACTCACCATATACCAACAGTAACTCAAAATGGATTAAAGACCTCCAAATATGAAAAGAAACAATAAATTGCATAGAAGAAAACATTGGTACTAAACTTATAGATCTGGGGTTCAGGGAGGACTTTATGAATCTGACCTCAATGGCAAGGGAAGTAAAAGCACAAATAAATGAATGGGACTTTATCAAGCTAAAAAAGCTTCTGCGCTGCAAAGGAAACCACCAACAAAGCAAAGAGGCAACCAACCAACTGGGAGAAAATATTTGCAAACAATGCCTCTGATAGGGGGCTAATATCAAAAATATACAAAGAACTTGGACAACTCAACAACAAAAAAAACAAGCAATCCAATGAAAAAAAATGGGCAGAAGACCTAAACAGACACTTCTCTCATGAAGATATACATATGGCCAACAGATATATGAAAAAATGCTCCACTTCACTAGCAATTAGGGAGATGCAAATAAAAATCACAATGAGATTCCATCTCACACCTGTTAGAATGGCTATAATCAACAAAACAAGGGAAAAATAAGTGCTGGAAAGGCTGTGGAGAAAAAGGACCCCTCATACACTGCTGGTGGGAATGTGAACTGGTACAACCACTATGTAAGGCTGTATGAAGATTCCTCAAAAAATAGGAAAGGAATTACCACATGACCCAGCAATCCCTCCACTGAGTATCTACCCAAAAATCCTGAAAACCTTAATCTTTAAAGACGTTTGTACCCTCATGTTCAGTGCAGCACTGTTCACAGTGGCCAGAACATGGAAACAACCAAAATGCCCTTCGATAGATGACTGGATAAAGAAGTTGTGGTACATTTACACAATGGAATACTACTCAGCAATAAGAAAAGATGAAACAGTCATTTGTGACAACATGGATGGACCTTGAAATCATCTTATTAAGGGCAATAAGTCAGACTGAAAGAATCAGGAAACATATGACCTCAATTACAGGTGGATTATAAAACTGAAAGTAACAAAGAAACAAAGACTTATGGGCACACTCAATAGTTTGGTGATTACCTGAGGGAAAGGAGGAGGGGGGAGGGAGGCGGGGAGAGTGGACACCAGACTTATGGACACACTCAATAGTTTGGTGACCACCTCAGTGAAGGAGGGAGGGGGGAGTGTGGGCACCAGATAAGTGGTGATGGAAGGAGAGATGATTCTGGGTGGTGAGCACATAATGCAATACATAGGTGATATATGTAGATTTGCCCATTTATTCATCAATCCATCCATCCATCCATCCACCCATCCATTATCAAACAACCTTAATAGAGCGCTTCTTCACATTCATGCCAATTTCTATGGAAATATAGATGAAATTATATGTTCTCTGATGGGGCCTTATTTTATTTATTCTTATTATAAGCATGTAGAAATATGCACATACATACTAATATTTAATGCTTACATAGTCTTTGTATATGACAGGTACTATGCTAAGTATTCTACAAACATTAAGTCTTTGTCCTCATAACAACCCTCGAAGGCAAGTATTATTATTTCCATTTCATAAATAAGAAAACTGTACATAGAACCTGCACTCAATTTGCTTCTAGTTTTGATATTATGAAAATAACACTGATTTGTGTTATAACAATGTAGATTTCAAACAAATACTTCTTAAAAAAACAAAACAAAAAAGAAAACTTTTTTTTTTCTTTTGAGTAAAAACATTTGTTCCAGGCAGCATTGTAGAGAGGAAAGAGTATTGGTTTAAAATTCAACAACTGGGTTTCGTGGTTAACTGTGTGATTCTGGACACCTTTCTTCCCTCTAAGAGCCTAACTATACTTCTCTTTACAAGATTGTGTTTCTGTGGTGGCCATGGATGGGGGCTGGGTAGTGAAGGTAATTACTGCATTTAGGAAAATCAATGAATACATTCACTATACTTGTACATTGAAGAACTCCTGAGACCACCCATATATATATATGCTAAATGTGAAAAGAGCCACTTTTTTAAGTTTAAAAATATAGCTAACATACAATATTATATTATAGTAGACTCTCAATTAATCAGAACCCATGGGGATTGGTAGATGCCAGATAAAGTAAATAGACTCTTCATTAAGCAGAGCTCAAGTAATTCTGTGTCTTCACAGTG
This sequence comes from Craseonycteris thonglongyai, assembly GCA_004027555.1. Lineage (NCBI taxonomy): Eukaryota > Metazoa > Chordata > Mammalia > Chiroptera > Craseonycteridae > Craseonycteris > Craseonycteris thonglongyai. Next base: position 32,758 of record PVKE010015674.1, read on the forward strand.
AAAATTTCAAGCCAAGCCTACCATACAGTAGCAGTGCAGTAGGAGAAGAATCCACCATGGAGTCCTGTAGACCAGGAGTGGCCAACAAGTCAATCGCGGTCAACCGGTCGATCGCGAGGCCAATTTTGGTCGATCGTCGATCGCGCGCAATGTCTGGGGTGGAATTCCGTGTACCATGGACTTTGAAGCGATTGTAGAAGACAAAACTTTCTAGCAATAGTTTAATGCATTCTGGGAATTTGCCAAGGTCATACATTCCTAGAATTCTGACAGCCTGACACTGTGATCTCCGCCCACCCAGACAATACATTTTGACTTATGTGTTACACTTGTCACCGGACGCA
>PVKE010015675.1:0-33100 GCA_004027555.1 Craseonycteris thonglongyai
CTTACCATTGATTATGATATTATCATTTGTTTCATCCTTCTGACTTCTGTCTATTTAAGCAAAAACATCTTTTTAAATTTTACACATGTTTTCTGGTCCTTTTTTCTTTCCTAAAAAGTAATTATAGAGCTTCTCTTGCTTCATAAACTGCCCTGCAGTCTCATAAACAATTTTTATCCTTTATGTTAGGATGATATCATTCCAAGACAAGTTCTTATTTCTTCTACTCTTCCAGTCTTAGAACTGTCAGTTAGCTCATCTTTTACCTGCCACTAATAATCTCACTCTAGCATTGTGTTCCAATCTGTTATAGGTGATACCAAGTAACTAATTTTAAGAGTTATGTATTAGTTGAAAATCAAAGAAGCTCTGAATAAGAAATAATAAATACATTGGATGTATTCCTTCAGTGAACTTGATGACAAAGCTTTATGTATTCTAAGACATTCTGTTGTTTGCTACTAGGTTTAAGGCTTTGTCACTGAACACTGACATTTTATTGCTGAACATCCAAACTTGAGACATTAGTAATGTTTATATTTTGAGTTAAATTCAAACCTAAAGGCATTTAAAAGTTGAACTATGTTTCTGTGCTTTAAATTTTATTTAGAAAATATATTTCTAATAGCCTATATAATATTTGCAGATATTGAATTTGTGTTCAGAAGGTTAATGCTGAATACATAGAGTTATTTTCTCACTACCAGCCCTAATATTGTGTTTATACTATGCATTGGTGACTCAGAAAGCAATATTGCTGTTGTAAACAGTTCAGCTTGTGCCAAATATTCTTGCTTTTCCATCTTGGCTTCAAAGTGTCATGTCTTTCAGCTGTTCAACTTCCAGCTGCCAAAAGTAATGGGTTTGCATCTGCTGGTTCCATTATCTCGTTCTAAATCAATTCACTGACAAATCAATACAACAATTAATTATCTGTATGATATTACTATTGTTAATAATAATAATAAATATGCTTACCAGATGCATGAGTCATCTAAAATTATATATTTTTATTTATATTTCTCATATTGGTGAAAAAGTGAAGGTTTGTTTTTTAACTAATAAAGAAATCTCTGTAATGTATATTAGTTGATTTTATGGAAGTAAAGCAAAGTCCTAAATTCATCACTGGCCAAGCAAAAGAAGTAATTAAAGGAATAGTATTTTTGTCATTGCAGACTCACATTTGTATAACATCAATACAAACTCAAAGTTTTGTAAGCTGTTTTGAGATTTTCTTGCAACTTAGCAAAATTTTTCATTTCTCACATGGAGAAATGGAAATCATAGATAATTCTGTTACTGAAAGTTTTCACAGTAGTATCAGTACTTCAAATTTCTACTGTTGCATTTCACTAAAGTACTTTCAAACGGCTTTTATCTTCACAGACATCAGGTGCTGTTTTCCATTTATAATACTCATTAAAATTATTAATTTTTAAGATGCTTAAACTTTTCACGTTAAAAGGGAAATTGGCCCTAAATACATTGATTGATGGAATCAAGAAAATAACATTTTTGTTAACCCAGGAAAAAGATCAGATTTTTTTAACCAAATTTTAGGCATATAAAAGTAAATCTAGCCCTTTTATCTTATTGTGGGGCCACAAACACTCACCAGCACACTTGTAGCTATGGTGTTTACCCCTAGATAACTCATGGATTACAGTCCTAGCCTTACCTCCAAAGTTCTGTGCTTTGAATTTTACTACATGAAAAATATTATTAAATACTGATCATTGTATACATTTCTGTTACATTAGGATTAGAGGCTTGTTCTATTTAGATATAATTCCAAGAACAGTTTTTAGATTTTATTTTCACATTGAAAACTGTTTATGTAAAATTAAAAGTGCATGGAAATGAGCTGCACCTTTTTTTCTAAATGGGAAAGGGCTAATCTAAGTTTATAAATGAATGCTCTGTTTCAACTATTATTTCTCCCAATGGTTAAGGCTTATACAAGTGCTGTCTGGACAGTATTCAGCCATGTAATATAAAAAATGGGGGCATTTATGGCTGGATATTTTTTCTGAACAGTCTTTGTATTAGATATAGCGCTTCTGTTCTGACAACTGAAAGGAGTAAATCTAAGAGTAAGAATCATTTAGAACTAGAAATGGCAATTGTTATACACAAAACATGAATTCTAATTAAAATGTTGCCCTGTTATTTCCTCAAACTCTGCACTACTTATGTAATAATTATCAACCACTATTAGCTGGTTGTCTCTTCTAAGCAAGACAGAACAGTTTATTTGAAAGAAATAATTTAGGCATAAAAAGTTTTCTAGGGATGCTGGGATAGCTCAACAGGTTGAGCACTTGCCTTGCAACCATGAGGTCTGAGGATTGAGTCCCAGCCCTGGCCTGTGCAAACCCATATGCTGAACTGCATAGCTGATAACCACCGGTATTGTTTAGCAGGTTCTCACCTCTCATATGGGAAGCCCCATGTAGAGTTCCTGCCTCGCACAGCTCCACATCTTCCCATGTGGAGTGAAACTCTGTCACAACTAATGATGCACAATTATGGAGACTGCTCTTGGTCCTTCCCCCTTCTCTCTCTTTCTTTCTCTCCCCCCCCACCCCTTCTCTCTCTCCACACACACATCTCTCAAACAATAAAATAAATATTTTTTAAAAAGTTCTGTATTTGCATTAAAAGGAAGAGACCTAGCTAGACATAGGGAAGTTTGAATTTCCATCTAGAAGACTTTACATGTACTGATTTTCACTGCAATAAAGCTGAGGATGACCTGTGTAAAAGATCAGAATATTCTAACATATAAGCCAGGAGGCACTGGACTCACCTCACCATGCTGAATAATACCTAATTCTCCTCAGTTATTAATGATTTATTCTTAATAATTGCAAACTCAGCCTACAAGGTCTGACATTTAAGTTCACGAAATTACCACCATGTACTTATGTTGGCAGCACTGTGCAAACAACTAGGTAACATTCAATAACCTTGGTATATCAGTATCTCACAGCTGTGTTTGTGTCAATGTGTGACAGTATCTTGCTGAGTGACATTCATTATTGTTGAGTTTTTTGTGTGCCGTCACAAGAATGTTGGAGCTTGGCTTACAGCAATGAACAAACTTTACATGTCTTGTTAAACTTGGCAAGAATAGAAGTGAAATCAGAAACATGTTAGTCCAAGTTGATGAGGATAATGCCATGAAGAAAACAGCAGTGTACAAAAGGACCAAACATTTTCCTGAGGAAAGAGAAAGCATCACAGATGAAGAAAGGTCAGGGCAACCAGTAACAAGCATAACTGACAAAAAACATTGCAAAAATTCTTCAAATTGTGCATAAAAATTATAGCCTGACTGTGAGAACCATAGCAGACCAAATAAACATCAATAGAAAAACAGCTAGGAAAATCTTAACTGAAAATCTTGGCATGAGAAAGATGTGTGCAAAAATGGTCCCAGAGGAGCTCACTGATGAACAAATGCAAAGAGTTGGAGTTTGCCAAGACTTTTTGGAAAGGCAAGATATTGTTTTGGGCTATGTTATCACTGGTGATGAAACATGAGCATACCAATGCACCTCTAAAACAAAGCATCAAAATGCTCAACACAAGTCAGCCAATTCTCCACAACCAAAAATTTTCATCAGTCCAAATCAAGGGTCAAAATGATGTTGCTCACCTCTTTTGGCACCAGTGGGATTGTTCATTATGAATTTGTTCTAACTAAGCAGTCAACCAAGTTGACTATTTGGAAGTGTTGAAAAAGCTGTGTGACAAAGTTAGACAAAAACAACCTAAACTTTTTGCCAATAACTCATGACTCTTGCATCATGACAATGTACCAGCTTACATGGTACTATCAGTGAGGGAGTTTTTAGCCAGTAATCAAATAACTGTATTGTAACACCCTCCCTACTAATCTGATTTGGCCCACAATGACTTTTTTCTTTACCCAAGATAAAGGAAATATTGATAAGAAGACATTTTGATAACATTCAGAACATCAAGGGTAATAGGACAATGCTTGTGAGAGACACTCCCAAAAAATGGTTCCACAGTTGCTTTGAAGAATAGACTAGGTGCTGACTTGGGGTGTAGTTTCCCAAGGGAAGTACTACAAAGGTGAGCATAGTGATATTCAGTAATGAGGTACGTAACACAATTTTAAGGATGAATTCTTGAACTTCATTGTCAGACTTCATACTGGTCAGCCTCAGGTAAGGTCTACTCAAGAAAATTAATTTGGGGAAGCCAGGATGGCTCAGCAGGTTAAGCTCTTGCCTTGCACCCCAGTGTGTGAGATTCTAATCCTGGCCCCAGCCAATGTGGACCCATGTGCTGAACTGGGGTGTGCTTCCCATGTGGGAGGCCCCCAGTTCAGTTCTCACTGGGGCAACCTTCCTACATGAGAGGCCCCTGGTTTAGCACCTACTTCCAGGGGTAATGCCTCCCATTCAGGAGGCTTTCTAGCCCAGTTCCCACCCTGCTTGGCACCCCCACCCACCTGTGTGGAATGAAACCATGTAGAAAACCAATGACATATAACTGTGGAAACTGTTCTGGATCCTACCCCCTTCTATGTGTCTCTATCTCTCTGTCAAAAACAATAATTTTTTAAATAATTTATTATACAAAGCTATAGCTAATGTTCATAAATAAACTTCTAAAATTAAGAAAAAAAATTTTTCTTTATTTTTATTGTTAAATTTATTGGGGTGACATTGGTTGGTAACAATTACATAGTTTCCAGGTGTACAATTCTATATTAAATTGTGTACGCATTGCATTATGTGCTCACCACCCAGAATCAGCTCTCCTTCCATCACTATACATTTGATGCCCCCTCCCTATACCCCACCCCCTTCTCTCCCACCCATCTTCCCCTTCACCCTCAGGTAACCACTAAACTATTGACTGTGTCCATGAGTTTTTATTTCTTTGTTACTTTGTTTTATATTCCACCTATGAGAGAAGTCATATGTTTCTTGATTCTTTCAGTCAGACTTATTTCACTTAAAAGATGTTTTCAAGGTCCATCCATGTCATCACAAATGGCTGTATTTCAACTTTTCTTATGACTGAGTAGTATTCCATTGTATAAATGTACCACACTTCTTTATCCAATCATCTCTCAGAGGACACCTTGGTTGTTTCCATGATTTGGCCATCATGAACAGTACTGCGATGAGCACGATGAGCATCATGGAACATATGTCTGTGAATTAAGGTTTTCAGGTTTTTTGGGTAGATACCCAGAAGAGGGGTTGCTGGGTCACATGGAAATTCCATTCCTAATTTTTTGAGAAATCTTCATACTGCCTTCCATAGTGTCTGTACCAATTTTCATTCCCACCAGCAGTATATGAGGGTTCGTTTTTCTCGACAGCCTCTCCAGCACTTGCTATTCTTGTCTTATTGATTATAGCCATTCTAGAAGAAAATTTTAAATGGCATGGTTTTAAAAATAAATTTATTGCTTCCCTTTCTGTTTTACTACTAATCATATGGTACTATACAATGATTATTTTTATTCTATGTGTTTTCTTTAAAGGTTTATGAATTCCAGTTTTATTCATGGTGTAACACATAGGTAAATAAATAAACTGGACACACTCAGCTCTTATAAAACATGTTTTAACTTTCCTTTTTCAAAAGAAGCTTTTTCCCACACACAATTCAATTTTTTTATCTGAACAGCCTTTCCCTTCATATTATTGCTGCCTGTAATAATTATACCAAGTGGCAGTGCCCTGAATCTAGCTAGCATCCATATAGTTATGTATTTCCAGAAGTTGGCTCCAAAATAACCCCTCACCAGTTCATTCCAACATGCCAAACTGTGATTATCTGCTTAGTTGTATCTCCCAAACCTTGTATCCTTGTACTTAGAGCATAAAACTACATGGTTATTTACTGTTGTCAAAGGGTCTATTTTGGAGACCCTTCAATTTTCAATCATCAATTTTAGTGTTTCTGGCAGAAAAAACTGCAACATATAAAGAAAACAAGATACAAAAAATATTATGTCTTGTTTTCTTCATGTTTTGTAGCAGTTTAGTAGCTTTTCGGAGATATAGATTCTAAATTAGATGGATAATTCCCCAGTAATTACACCTGTTGTTAATATGTTGATATGTTCTTTCATCATCAAACCATATAGAATACATGCTTAGTTGATCAAGCATTTAAGGCATAAAAAGAAGGAAGATCGTCAATAAAGGGCAAGAAACTAATGAAAGCTTCACGTTTCTCTGAAGGATAGAATATAACCATTTAAATTATAATATAGATGTCATCTGGTAGGTTGGCACTTAGTGAATTGAACAGAATTTTAGAAAAGCTAAACAAATTATCACTGAGAGAGTTCCTAACTCAGGAGTCACAAAGTCCTTGAGGTTCAAGTCCTAATAGCCATTTAATGTCAGTGTTCATGGGCACAGTTCCCTTGTGTGTTAAGTGAAGAAAATACTAGTTAACTCAAAAAGGTGCTCCATAGACTGAATGACAAAACTGTAGTTGACTAATAATTGCAGATCTTTCTGTTTTTCCTTCTGATTTCAAGGCTTTTTCTGACTCTTTAAATTTCTTTTAAGGTTATATATTTTACATATGTTAGGACAATGCTCTATTTTTATAACCCTTTAATCTCTTTGCCTTATTGAAAATTATAGACATCTTTAGGGCAAAAACAGTCTCTTATATTGCTTGATTATCTTCCATAGTCATTTTTAATGAACATAATAGTTAAGCATTAGATTCTTAATGATTTGAAGTCTAGAGAGAAGACTCTTCCCTCTGGTAGAGAATCATTGGAATGTTCTCCAAATATTATAGTCATAAAATCAAATTGAGATGTAAGTTTTTCCCCATCAGCAACATTTCTCTAATCAATGCCACTTCTTCAGTTATTTACTGAATCAGGTTCCATGGAAAAGAGATAAGTAAAACTTGTATTTTACATTACTAATGTTATTTTCATATGATAAATAAAACAATATATGTATGACATTCAAAGCCTAGTTCACATGGTAAAAAAAAACAAAAAAACAAAAACAGAATTATACAACAATTTTTACAATAAATGTATGCACCAGTCTTAGGAAGAAAGGAAAACTGTGTTGTGGAAGTCTTCCTATGTGAGGTAAAAACTGATTTGATTCTTGTAGGATGTACAACAGTTTAGAGATACAAAAAACAAAAAAACAAAAACAGAAACAAAAAACCAACCTGTAATTCCATGTTGAAAGAAGAGCATGTATAAATTAATGAAGGAGTAAAAGAGCATCAAATATACAGAAAACAAAAAATTGTCCAGGAATGTTGAAGTATAGAGTGAGAAGAATGATTTCAAAGATGAGATTCTATGGGACTTAGATAGTATGTCTTCTTAAGAAATTTGTGTTATACTTGTCTAGAAATGAAATAATGCTGAGAGATTTTAAGACAGATAGTGGCATGAACTGATTTGAAATTTTGATAGATCATTTTATAGCAGTATGAAGAATGGGTTTAGTGAGGAAATAAATGGAAGCAGATAAAGCAGTTAAAAGAAGTAAGGTTAACAGTCTGGTATAACTTTGTAGCAGTGAGGATATGAAGAGGTAGCACACTTTCGAGCTACCTATGAGATAAGTGGACAGATTTTAATAATTAATTGATTGTGAATAAAGAGAATGTCATGCCTGGGCTAGGTTTCCCTAGAAACAGATCTTCTGGCTGAGCTGTGTGTGCCTGAAGTTCACACGGGAGTCCTTTGGGAATCAACCCTGCTATGCAGGAATAAGGGAAGCCAAATTGGCCAAAAACTGTTGGATCATGGATAGTCTCAGCAAAAGCCATTCAACACCACAGGGAGCTCTGAAACTATAATGGCAGTTCAGAACTGTCCAGAATTGGACACTGACCAGTCACTGAGCTAGACCTTGGGAATGTCCTTGAATAAACTCAGGGCAATGAGGTCCAGGGCTCAGATGTAAACTGTTAGCCCCAGAGGAATAAATGTTTTAGTCTTAATAGGATTGGGGGTCTGAGCAACACACAACCGAGTCCAGTGCAGAGAAGGAAAGAAAGGGAGAGGCCACAAATTCTTCCTGAGCTCTGTAATTAAGATCATGTAAGTGTGATTTTGGGTCATTCTTAAAAATATGTTTCTATCAATGACATGAGATTTCATATAGTACTTCTCAGGTTCTTACTGGGAACCCCCATGAGCAACAAAAACACTTTTTGTGATTGTCCTTAAAGAAATAGAAAATGCCAACAAGGTCTTCTTGGGTCTGGAAAGCCGGGATGGCTCAGCAGGGTAAGCACTCACTTTGCAGCCCCGGGGAATGAGGATCAAATCATGGCCCCGATCCTGCAGACCCATGTGCTGAACTGGGGTGTGCTTCCCATGTGCTGAACTGGGGTGTGCTTCCCTCTGGGTTTGGTCCCTGGTTCAAAGGGGCGTGCCTCCCATGTGAGGCCCCCAGCTCAGTTCCTGATCTGTGCAGCCCCCATCCACCTGTGTGGAATAAAACCATGTCAAAAACTGATGACTTACAACTATGGAGACTGCTCTGGGCTGTCCCCTTTCTCTCTGTCTCTCTCAAAAAAGAACCAATAAAAGTAATAAATAAATAAATCTTAAGAAAACAAAAAGCAATTTCTTTAAAGATCGTCTTATGCCAAATCATTAAAAATGTGTTCTCGTTGAAGTAAGCAGACATAGCCAACCTCAGAAACATGTAAAAATCAGAACACTGTGGTTACTTTGTCTTACTAACAAAGTTTAGGTAAACATTTAAACAAAGCATTTTAGCTTTTAATACTAACACATATAATATGATCTTATGCTAAAAGAGATGAGTCCAAATTAACAGTTAAGCAAATAGCCTTTGTTAAGAATATTTTATCTAGCATTACTGAACTTGATGTTTATCCACTCAATGACAATGTTCTTTTAATATTTTTGCTAACATGTCTCTATTAAAAACTGTGTACCTCCTTATAAAATTTAAAGCTTCTACATAAAGTTTTAAACAGTTTCAATGGACAAAATTTCTGGTACATTATATATTGCATATGTGCTTTAAAAATATTTTTATTAAAATATATTAAAATAATTTTATTAAAATAATTAAAAGCTACAGATTTAGGTCATTCAATTTATGAAAAATATTCACCATATTTTACCTACCAATATAGCCAGTGGTCCTCACTGTTAAATCTCTCAACTAATTTAGATTAGCTTTCTGTCATAAAGCTCTAACTTTATCCTTTTCTCCTTCTAACACATGTTAATCTTTTAACTACTGAATTAAGATAAATGGAGTGTAAAGACAGAGAGGAAGAGAGAAAGTCATATGCAGGTGGGAAAAGTACTTGTGACTGATAAGTTTCTAAAAACAAGCTCTTTTATGTAATCCACACCTGAAAACCCTTTCCTGAAAACAGGAAAGTCTGTTTTTCCAGAAGTACATATACTCTTCTAAAGATTGGTGTTCTGTGGAAAGAAGTTTGCAGTTACTTGGCTTCACTTCCTCCCAGTTTGCGCAATTATTATTTTCTTATGGTCAGTGACCACTTTTTCTTTTTAAAATAATATACTTAGATTTGAGGAAAACAGTTACTCATTTTTTTATAATATTTATTACATTTCATTCTATCATATACCCATTTCTTTATTTTATTGTCTATTTCTTTTTTTTTTAATATTTATTTTTATCATTTTTGACAGAGAGCGAGATACAGAGACAGAGACAGAGAGAAGGGGGAGGGCCCAGAACAGTCTCCATAGTTGCACATCATTTGTTTTTCCACATAGCTTCATTCCACAGGTGGGAGTGGGGCTGCACAGGGCAGAAACTGGGCCGGGATCTTCACCCTGGTGGGAACTGAACTGGGGGCACTCCGCAGTTCAGCATATGGGTCCACACGGGCCAGGGCCGGAATTCGATCCTCGGTCCCCAGGGCTGCAAAGTGAGCGCTTAACCCACTGAGCCATCCTGGCTTCCCCATGCCTATTTATTTTCACTAAAATATAAACTACCTAAGCATAGCTTCTTCACACTATATTTCCATTACTTATAACAGACAATCCATTTCTTAGATATGTAGATAAATTTCACCAATTTTTGTTTATTTAGAAACAAGTATAAAAAACTTGGCAGGATTCATAAAGAAATACAAATCAGATTATTTTCCATAAAACAATTTTAAGAATGTATTCTTTTTTATGTGAAGGTGACAATTCCTTATTTTTTTCTGCAGTGAATATCTTATACTTTTTAAATTCAGATTTAATTAACATATTATATTTCTTTCAGATGTACAACATAATGATTCAATATACGTGTATATTGCAGCTAAATGATAACCACACAGTTACATTTTTTTTATTGTAATGAGAACTGTTAGGATTTACTCTCTTAGCAACTTTCAAATATACATTATAGTATACTGTGGTATTATTAACTGCAGTCAGTCTGCTATACATTACATCCCTAGGACTTCTTTATCTTACAAATGTAAGTTTTACCTTTTGATTTCTTTCATTTCTTTTATCTACCCAACCCCACCAAAATGGCTCTAGCTAATAATAATTAAAACAAGGTCTGACAATTAAGTTTGTGAACTCACCCTAGAAAAAGTTCTATATACCTCATTGCTCAATTTTACTATTGCGACCTTCCAAGTACTCCCCTTGAGAAGCTATGCACAAATGCCAGTACCTACTCCACCCTTCACAGCAGTTTTGGAATTCTATTTCCAGAATGGCCATCAGAGCTATCATCATATTACCCTTGATATTATGAATTTCATAAACATGACTTCCTTTCAATATTTCCTTCATCATCAGGTAAAGAAAAAAGTCATTAGGACTAGATGAACTGAGTAGGGAGGATGTTTCAATAGTTATTTGTTTATTAGCTAAAAACCCCCTCACAGACAGTGCCATGTTAGCTAGTGCATTGTCGTATGCAAGAGCCATGGATTGTGGTGAAAAGTTCAGTTTGTTTTCATCTTTTTCATTCAGACTTTTCAGAACATCCAAATAGTCAACTTGGTTGACTATGCAGTGGTTAGCAGCATTGTTTTGACTCTTGATTTGGACTAATGGAACATTTTTGGTCCTGAAGGATTGGCTGACTTCCATTGTGCACTTTGATGCTCTGTTTCAGGGTCTTATTGGTACACCCATGTTTCATCACCAATGATAACATGGCCCAAAACCTCATTTTGCCTCTACAAAAGGTCTTGGCACTCTCAAGCTCAGCCATTCTCATGATGGCACACAAAAATACACAATAATGAACACTATTCAGCAAGACACTGCCACATGTCAACAAACACAGCTGTGACACACTGATATACCAAGGTTATAAAACCTTACGAAGTTGTTTGTACAGTGCTGCCAACAGAAGCGCACCATGGCAGGTTCTCAAACTTAATTGTCAGACCTCATGTTTGTGTGAGTGTGTGTGTGTATCACATCTTCTTTATCCATTTATTTATTGATGAACACGTAGATTGCTTCCATGTTGTGGCTGTTGTAACTACTACTGCAATGAATAGAGGGTGCAAATTTTTTTAAGTTAGTGTGTTTATTTTCTTTGGATAAATACCTAGACATGGAATTGCACAACCAGACCTATGGTAGTTCTACTTTTATTTTTGTTAGGAACCTCCTTAAAAACCCATTTTCTATAGTAGCTCTACCAATTTACACTCCCACAAACAGTGGACAGGGTTTCCTTTGTCACATCCTTACCTATACTTATTATTTTTCCTCTTTTTAAATATTTTATTATTTTTGACAGAGAGAGAGATAGAGACAGATAGAGACAGAGAGAGAAGGGGGAGGGCTCAGAGCAGTCTCCACAGTTGTGTGTCATTAGTTTTTCAACATCGTTTCATTCCACACAAGTGGGTGTGGAAACTCGTAGGGTGATAACTGGACTGGGGGCCTCCCACATGAGAAGCACAACCCTGCAAGCTAGGGGCCAAACTGGAGGCCTCCTACATGGAAGCTCACCTGGGCAGGAACCAAACTGGGGGCTCCCCATGGGAAGCACACCACAGTTCAGAATATGGATCTGCATAGGCTGGGGCCGAGACTGGGACATGATCTTCAAAACTTGGATCTGCAAAGCGAGTGCTCAACCCACTGAGCCATCCCCACCTTCCCCTACTTCTTCTCTTTTTGATGATAGTCATTCTAATAGGTGTGAAGTGATATCTCATTGGGGTTTTTATTTGCATCTCCCTCATGATTAGTGATGCTGAAAACATTTTCATGTACCTGTTGGCCATCAGTATACCTCTGGGAAAATTCTACTCAGATCATCTACTTGCTATTTAATTTGTTTTTTTGTTTGTTTGTTCTTTTCATTTATGAGTTTTCTATATTTTGGATATTAACCCCTTATCAGATTCATGATTTGCATATATTTTCCTTAATTCAGTAGGATGCTTTTTCATTTTACTGATGGTTTCTGTTGCTTTGTAGAATATTTTAGTTGAATGTGGTTCCATTTTTAAATTTTTGCTTCATTTGTTTATTTTTGGTGTTAGATCCAAAAAAATCATGGCCGAGAATTTACCACCCATGATTTCTTCTAGGAGTTTTATGATTTCAGGTCTTATATTTTATAGCCTTATGTTTAGATATGTTTCTTTATTCCAAGTTTGCTGAGAATTTTAATCATGAAAAGGCATTACATTTTGACAAATGGTTTTTATACATCTATTGAGATGATTCTATAATTTTTATTCTTTGTTTTGTTCATTTAGTGAACTACATTGATTAATTTTTGTGTTAAATCATTCTTTTATTCCAGAAAGAAGTCCCACTTGGTCATGCTGTATAATCCTTTTGATGCGCTGATGAATTCAGTTTGCTAGGAATATGCTCAGAATTTTTTTTATCTATATTGGTCAAAAATATTGACTTTTTTTGTAGTTTTCATTTCTTATAGTGTCTTCTTCTGGCTTTGGTATTGAGATAATGCTGGTCTCATATGAATTTGGAAGTATTTACTTATCTTCCAATTTTTGGAAGGGCTTGAGAAACATTCGAACTTACTTAAATGGTTAATTGAATTTGCCAGTGAATCCATCTGGTATTGGTCTGTTTTTGTTGGGAAGTTTTTTATTACTGTTTCAATCGCCTTGCTAGTTAGAAGCCTATTCAGATTTTCTGTCTTGTAATTCAGTATTGGTAGGTTATATGGTTCCAGAATCTATTCATTTCTTCTAGGTTATCCAATTTGTTGGCATGTAATTGTAGTAGGCTCTTATGAGCTTTTATATTCCTGTGGTATCATTTGCCATGTTTCCCATTTCATTTATAATTTGATTATTAATAATTTGACTCTTCTTTTTCACATGACTCGTCTAGATAAAGTTTTGTTATTTTGTTTATTTAAAAAAAAAAAAGCAACTCTTAGTTGTAATGACCTTTTCTATTGTATTTCAAGTTTCTATTTTATTTATTTTTGCCTAATCTGTATTTCTTCATTCTATTAATTTTGGGCTTAGTATCTTTTCTTTTCTTTTTCCCCCTAGTTTCTTGTGTAAAGTTAAGCTGTTTGTTTTAGAACTTTCTTTTCTTTCTTTTTTTTATTTTTGCAGACATTTATTGCTATAAACTTATTGTTAATGCTGTTTATCCTGCATGTCATATTTTTTATTTCAATTGTCTTAAGACATTTTGTAATTTTCCTCTTGATTTATTTTTTGACTCATTAGTTGTTCCAGAGTGTCATGTTTAATTTACACGTATTTAGAATATTCCAATTTTCTCTATGCTATTTATTTCTACCTTTATTTAAGTGTGGTGCAAAATTATACTTGGTATTATATTATTTTGTTAAAGCTTATTTTGTAGTCTAACATATGATCTATCTCAGAGAATTTTCCAGGTGCCTTTGAGAAGAATTTATTCTTTTGCTGTTGAGTGGAATGTTTTTTATATGTCTATTGGGTCCAGTTGCTCTGTAGCCGGGGTGGGCAAACTGCTCCCTGTGGGCTGCATGTGGCCCACTACAGGTTTTTTTGCATCCATCCAAGACATCAGATTTTTATGATACAATTTATATCTTTTCTGAAATGCAAAGTTAACTAATAAATGCAATCACTTTTAAAGGTGTGGCCCTCCGCAAACTTTTGTTTCCACAAAGCAGCCCCCGAGCCAAAACAATTGCCCACCCTTGCTCTATAGTATTAGTTTAGTCCTCTGTTTCCTTATTGATCTTCTGTCCTAATGTTATATTCATAATTTAAAGTGGGATATTGAAATATCTGGCTATCAATGTATTGCTATCTATTTCTTCTATTCTTTCAAATTTTTTTGTTTTGTCTTGTTTTGTTTTTATATGTTTGGGTGCTGTATTAGGTCCACATATATTTATAATTGTTATATCTTGCTGGTAAATTGACTATTTTTTCATTATACTCTGTAGTGTCCTTTTCTGTATCTTGTGATAGTTTTTGACTTAAAGCATATTTTGTGTATTATTAGTATAGCCACACCTACTCACTTTTAGTTACAATTTGCATCGAATGTATTTTCAGTCTTTATACTTTCATCCTATGTGCGTTCTTAATTCTAAAGTGATTTCATTATAGACAGAGTATAGTCTTGTCTTGTTTTTTATTCAATCAGCTCATCTATATCTTTTTGTTTATCATATTTAAAGTACTTATTGGTAGAAAAGGAGATACTATTGCCATATTGTCAGTTGTCTTTTGTCTACCTCACAGCTTCATAGCCTGTCGTTTTTCTCGCTTGTTGTTTTCCTTCGTTTTATCATTTTTATTGTGACATACTTTTATTGTTTATGTTGTATATTTTTGTAGGTATTTTTTATAATTACCATGGTACTTATATAAAATATTATAGTTATAAAATCTAATTTAAACTCATAACCATTTTAATCATGTACAAGGCTCTACACTTTTACTCTTCCCTTTCTGCACACATTTTATGTTATCAAGGTCACAAATTATTTCTTATTTTATTGTATAACCATTAACATATTGTACATAAGTTTTTATTTTTGCCTTTTAAATTATATACTATAATAAAAAGTGATTTACATGCTACCATTATATAATTATTTTATTCTCTATTTGGCCATATATTCTATTAGCAATCTTTATACATTTATATGCTTTAATATTACTATAAGACATCTTTTCTTTTCAATATATGACATCTTTTTTTTTTTTTACTCCTTTTAGCATTTCTTATAAGTCAGATATACAAATGAAGTTTGTTATCTTTTACTTAGCTAGGAATCTCTTTTTTTTTTTCACTTTTGAAGGATACTTGTGTATAATACAGTAACCTTGCTTTTCTGTTTTACTTTACTTCTTTAATTATTTTGAATATGTTATCCTACTTCCTTCTGTACTACAAAGTTTTTGCTGATAAATCCACTGACAGTCTTACTGGAATTTCCCTTCTATACAATGTGTCATTTTTGTTCTTTTCACTTTTAAATTTTTATTTTTTTATGTGATTTTGAACAGTTTGATTATATCAAATTGTGGATTTCTTTGGTACATTCTATTTTTCTGCCTCTGAGCTTCTGGAATATGAATGTCTATTTTCTACTTTAGATTTCAAAAGTTTTCGGACACTATTTCTTCAAGTAAGCTTTATTTTCCTTCCTTTCTTTAGTTTTGTGATCTGAGATGTGTGTGTGTGTGTGTGTGTGTGTGTGTGTGTGTGTGTGTGCGCATGCAAGCACAATATACAGGGTGTCCCCAAAAAAATGCATACACACTTTAACAGCTGACAATTCACATAATCTTTCTCTCCTTTTCAGGTTTAGTTGATTTGAAATAATGGGTGAAGGCAGGTGAACATAGAATACCCTCCTGAGGTTCACCAAGTCTCATGCCACTAGACTTTTTTTATGGAGAAAAATAAAAGTTAAAGATTATGATACAAAACTAGCAACAGTTGATGAAAACAGCCATTGAATGAGAACATGCGCAAATGCCAATGAAATGATTCTTCATGTTTGTGATTTTATTGTTTCATGTTGCCAGTGGTGCTTGAGCCAGAAAGGTCATCAGTTTGAAAACACACATTGACAAAATACATCATGCATTTTGGTAGGTTATTTTAAATTTAGAAAATAAATTGTATGTTTATAAACACTGACTTTGTAATCATTTAAAATGTTTACATTTTGTGGAATACATTATATTTGTATATATATAATACATATGTATATATGTATAAAGTATATTATTATATATTGGTCAATTTGGTATCACTTCGATCCATTGGGTTTTCTTTAGAAATCTTCATTCTTTTAGACATTTATTCCTCTGATGAGATAAGTTCAAATGATTTGTATTTGAGATAGCTTATTCTTTTTTTCTGCTTAATCAACCCTTGAACCCCTTTAATGAACTTTTCAGTGCAATTATTGAATTCTTGAGATCCAAAATTTATCTTTGGATTTTTGTTATATTTTCCATTAATTTTGTTTATGCTTTGTTTTCCTGAACTTCTTAGCACAGTTTTTATAATTATATTAAGTTATTTTTCAGGTAATTCATAGACGTTCATTTATTCATGTTTAATTTCTATAGACTTATTACACTGACTGAGCCATACTATCCTATTTGTTTATGTTTCTCATAGCTTTGGGTTGGTATTTGTACCTTTGAAATAAAAGCCATCCCTCTCAGTCTTTTTTATTATTATTTTATTTTTTATTTTTATTGTTTTTGACAGAGAGAGAGACAGATACAGAGACAGGGAGAGAACTGAACTGGGGGCACTCCCCAGTTCAGCATATGGGTCCACACGGGCCGAGGCCGGGATTTGATCCTTGGTCCCCAGCGCTGCTAAGTGAGCGCTTAACCCACTGAGCCATCCCAGCTTCCCCCCCTCTTAGTCTTTACAGTAGTCTTCATAGGAAAATACCTTTGAGGATCAGCCCTTTAGAAGTTCTCAGAGCCTTGCATATCTATTCTGTGGATATGGCTTCTCTGAGCATATGCTTGTAAATTCCTATTATGTCGGTTTTTACTGGTTTCTCTTTTCAGAAGTTTGTAATCACTTGTTCTCTCTGGTGTCTATTTGTGGTACTGCTGGTTTTATGAAGCACCAGGACGCCACAATTCAGTGGCCCATCTCTTTTTTGTTCTTAATGGCCCCCAGAATCTATAGCAAGGGTGTCCAATCTTTTGGATTCCCTGAGTCACATTGGAAGAAGAATTGTCTTTGGCCATAAAGTATAGTAAGACTAACTAGTCGGTCACCAGTCGGTGAGCTAAAAAGAAAAACAAAATTGCAAAAAAATCTCATAATGTTTTAAGAAAGTTTATGAATTGGTGTTGAGCCTCATTCAAAGCTGTCATAGGCTGTGGTTTGGACAAGCTTGACCTAGAGCATTGTTTCCCAAGAGGTGGTATGCATAGTCCCAGAAGCACATGCTATTCAGGGTACATGAAAAATAATCAGTAATGGCAAAAACAACAACAACAAGTAAAGTAAAAAATCCAAAACATTAGTTATGGAACAATAAATATTAAGTTTGAATCACTGTTAATGGAGACACTTCAAAACTAGATCACATTAGGGAATAATGATCGGTCAGGACATGGGTATGAACTTTTCCTCTAAATTAATTCTTCTTCCAATCATCATGCACAGCATCAGAACAATCCATTTGCAATGTGTCTAGAAGTTCCTAAAACATAAATAAACCTGTAGCCAGACTGTTTGATCAGTTTAGTTATTGACTGAGTAAAGTCAGTATGTTGTCTTTAATCGTGATTCTTTTCAAGTAGTTTTTTGTATTTAATATTTAACATCGTTTCAGTTATTACTGTCAGTGATTTTTCAGCTTGGCAGTATGGATCAGTGGTTGAAAAGAGCAATGGTTAAAAAACCAAAACTTGATGTAGATTGTACCGATTGCCTGGTACTTTTTAACATGTGTCCACAGCTACGAGTATACCTACACTGGGATATAGTAAAAAGGTATGTGCCTCAGATACTATGCAGACGACAAGGAAATACACTGAAGAATATACTAAATATGGGTTTTTATTTGTAGGAGATGATTATTGTCCTAAGCTTTTGTGTATTGTGCATGAGGAAATATTATCCAATGGTTGCATGAAACCCTCTCTACTCATGTGACATTTAGAAAGTAAATATCCTATATATAAAAACAAAGCAGTACATTATTTTTGGCACTTAGAAAAGTGTGCAATTGTTACTTTATGTATGAGGTAGGAAAGGAAGACAATGAACATTGGAGTACATAAGTTTTTATGGACTAAGTTTTTCAAGTTGTTTGGGTAGATACTCAAAAGGGGGATTGTTGGGTCACAGGGTAGCTCCATTCCCAATTTTCTGTGGACTATCCATACTGTCTTCCAAAGCAGTTGTACCAATTTACATACCCACCAACAGTGTATGAGTTTCTTTTTCTCCACAGCCTCTCCAGTATATGCTTTTCCTTGTTTTGTTGATTATAGCCATTCTAAATTTAGAAGGTGTGAGATGGTACCTCATTGTGGTTTTGTTTTGAATTTCCCTAATAGCTAGTGAAGTTGAGCATTTTTTCATGTTTGTTGGCCATTTGTATGTCTTCATGGGTGAAGTGTGTGTTTAGGTCTTCAGCCACTTTTTTAATTGAATTGCTTGTTTTTTTTTTTGTTGAGTTATACAAGTTCTTTATATATTTTAGATATTAGACCCTCATCAGAGGAATTCTTTGCAAATATTTTCTCCCAATTAGTTTGTTGTCTCTTTGCTTTGTTGATGGTTTCCTTTACTGTGCAGAAGATTTTTAGTTTGATAAAATTCAATTCATTTATTTTTTTTAAGATTATTTTATTGTTTTTGACAGAGAGAGACAGAGTCAAAGAGAAACAGAGAGTTGGGGTGGGCTCAGAGTATTCTCAATAGTTTTACATCATCAGTTTTTCACACAGTTTCATTCCACATAGGTGGCCAGGGAGCTGTGCAGGGCAGGCACTGGGCGGGAGCCTCCCATATGGGAAGCTCACCCTGGCAAGAACTGGGTGAGGGGCCACACTCCAGTTCAGCACACAGGTTCATACAGGCTGAGGCCAGGATTTGATCCTTGGACACTGCGGCTACAAAGTGAGAGCTTAACCCACTGAGCAATCCCAGCATCCCCCCATGCATTTATTTTTGCTTTTACATCCCCTGCCTTAGAGGTCAGGTTCATAAAGTCCTCCTTGAACCCCAGGTCTATAAGTTTAGTATCGATGTTTTCTTCTATACAGTTTATTGTTTGGGGTATTTGGAGGTCTTTAATCCATTTTGACTTAATTTTGGTATTTGGTGACAGATCGCAGTTTAGATTCATTCTTTTGCATGTGCTTTCCCAATTTTTTCAGCACCACTTGCTAAAAAGGCTTTATTTTTACCACTGTATTTTTTGCTCCTTTGTCAAAAATAATCTGTCCATATATTTGTGGTTTATTTCTGGGTTTTCAATTCTGTGCTGTTGGTCTGTGTATCTGTTTTTCTGCCAATACCAAGCTATTTTGATTATTGAGGCTTTGTAGTACAGATAAAGACAATGAGATGACTCCAGCTTCATTCTTTTTTCTTAGAAAGCTTTGGCAATTCTGGGTCTTTTGTGATTTCATATAAATTTGATGATTTAAAAAAATATCTATTTCTTGAAAGAATGTCTGTGGGGTTTTGATGGGACTAGCTTTGAATCTGTATATTGTTTTGGGTCATATGGCCAATTTAATTATGTTAATTATTCCAATCCATGAACATGAAATATCTTTCCATTTCTTTGTGTCTTCTTCAATTTCCTTTAATAATGTCTTACAGTTTTTACTGTTTAAATCCTTCACATTCTTTGTTAGATTTATTCCTAGATATTTCATTTGTTTGTTTGCAATTGCAAAAGGAATGGCTTTTCTCATCTCTCTTTCTGATGGTTTGTTTTGGCGTATAAAAATGCAGTTGATTTTTGTACATTAATTTTGTATCCTGCAACTTTACTGTATTTGTATATTGTTTATAATAGATTTCTGATAGCGTCTTTAGAAATTTCTATATAAAGGATCATGTCATCTGTAAATAGTGACAGTTTGACTTCTTCTGTCCCAATTCAAATACCTATTATTTCTTTCTCTTACCTGACTGCTCTGGCGTAACAACATGGATGGAACTTGAGATTGTCATGCTAAGTGAAATAAGCTAGACAGTAAAAGCTAAGAACCACATGACTTTGTTCATATGTGGAATATAAAACTGAAAGCAACAAAGAAAAAAAAATCTCTTGAACCTAGTCAATATATTAGTGATTACCTGAGAATGGGGGTGGGGTGGGAAGGGGAGTTGGATACACGGAAGGAATTAAATATATGGTGCTATATAGGATTGTATACCTGAAACCTATATAATTTTTACTGACCAATGTAACCCTAGTAAATTTAACAATAAAAAAAGAAAGAAAAAGATGAAAGACAATGAGAATGCAAATGAGGCTTCATATCATATTGCTTTTCTCATAGCTAAATGTGGTAAAAACAACACTATAAATGAAGATTTAATTTCTCTTTGTATTAATGATATTATGTTTTTGTATGTTTGGGGAAGAAAATGTCCAAAAAAATATTACTATATTTTTTTCAAACAATACAATGCCTTGACGAATTCAGGAAATGTCTAACTCTAATAATAGAATAGAAAAGGTAAGTTATTTTTCATCCAGATCAATGAAATTGTAGATGTTGCTGATTTATCTGTTTTGCTCATCATCATGAGGTACTTGGTAGGAAATGAAATTGATGAAAATCTTTTGCTTTGTTATACATTGACAGAGTGTACCACAAGTGAACATTTTAATGTAATCAATGATTATTTCATTGAAAACATTAGTTGGTCAAATTGTGATATGTGCACGGATGCTGTTTCATAAGCCTACACAGCCTAATTAAACTAGTAGTTCCCCATGTACCATGCAGTCACTGCAGCCTTCATAGACAAAGTCTTGCATCCAAGCCTCTTCCAAGTGAACTGAAAGATGTTCTTGATGAAGCTGTAAAAGTTGTAAATTGTATTAAGTCTTAACCACAACGTTCCAGATTGTTTAAAGTGCTGTGAAGACAAGTGAACAGCATTCACAGCCCATTACTTTGGCACATAGAGATAGAGTGGCTAGCTCATGGAAAAGTACTTACATGGATGTTTGAACTTAGACTTAAAGTCCAGATATTTTTTAAAGACCATCAATTCCCTCTTGCTCCCAAATTTCAAGACAGCATTTAGCTTCAATGTCTTGCATATTTATTAAGTATTTTTCTAGAAATAAACTCAATTTGGGACTTCAAAAGAGCTTAATCACTATATTCAAAGTAATTGATAAAATTGAGTCAATTATTTTTAAAATGGACTTTTGGAAAGCATGTCTTGAAAGAGGTCAGCCTGAAGTTTTTGAAACTGCATAACTTCTTATCTGAGAATGACTTGCACCTATCCCGACACATGTAAGAGACTATTATAAGTCACTTGGAAAGTCTTAAAGTGTCCTTTTATAAGTACTTCCCTCAACTTGCAAAAGAAAACAACCGGATTGCAGATACCTTCAATAAAGAATTCTTCAAAGAAGATAAACAATCAGTGAATAAGAGCAGTTAATCAAATTTTCAACCGGTTCTTCTTTAAATTTTGATTTTAAAAGAAAACATCTTATTACCTTCTGGGTAGACATCAGTGAGAAATACAAACAGTTCAGTGAGAAGGCACTCAAATACACTTGCTATTTACTAATACTGAACTAGGGAAGAGGGCCTTTTTTTCCTACAACTTCATAAAAAATAAGTACCATAACAAGCTGAAGACAAGTCTGGATTTATGACTATGTCTTTCATTTTTTGAACCTAGTTTCAAGAAACTAGGTTCTGCATACAAGCAAGCTCAACAAACAACAAAGTTTTTTGTCACTAACAAAGTTTCAATCATCTAATAATATGCATAAAAATTATTACAGACTTTTCAGATAACACGAATATTATTAATAAATTTAGTTTTTAAATACTTGATAATCATTATCAATATTTAATTGTGTTACAAATATTATAAAATTAAATCTGTGATTTATACTGTTAGTAATTTTTCTTTCCTAACTTATTACCTTACTTCCACTATTTTACTTTAAGATAGGCACTGAAAAAAAGTATCAGTATTTAAAAACAGCTGTTTTAAAAACAAGGAACACAATTTATAGAAATGGGTTTAAAAGGGGTACACACACAGAAAAAGATTGGGAACCACTGACCTAGAGGATTCTTGGTGTCAGTAGTATTCCCAAAAGGCAAAAATAGAAAAGAAAAGAAACCAGTCCTTCAGACAGCCCCTTGAAAAGCCAGAATGTTAGATGTGTACTTCTGCTCCCTCTCTCTTTCCAAGGGGAAGCCAGGGAGCTGGGGATTTCCTCATGATCACCTCATTGTATGCCAGGGGAAAGGGTTCTAGCAGGCACATACATGTATACATATGACCGTTGTTCTCACTGACTCCCAACTTGGTATATTTTCTTTCAGCTCTTAGATTTGGGAAAGACAGGAACCAGTCCCTTGGGCAGTGCCCCATAAGACTGAAATGTTAGGCACGTATTACAGCTGTTCTGCTCCCCAGTGGTGAATACACCCAGCTAGTCATGCAGGGATTCTCTGGAATAGGAGCAAGTCATAAACAAACCTTCCTCTTTGTTTGCTCATATTAGCTCTCAGGCGTCCGAACACTCAGAGACAGGCAATAGAAAAACCATTTTAATATATATATTTTTTAATTGTCTTTTGAGAGAGAGAGAGAGAGAGAGAGAGAGAGAGAGAGAGAGAGAGACAGAGAGAGAACTGAACTGGGGGAGCTCCCAGTTCAGCACATGGGTCCGCACGGGCCGGGGCCAGGATTCGATCCTCTGTCCCCAGCGCTGCAAAGTGAGCGCTTAACCCACTGAGCCATCCCGGCTTCCCCAAAAAACCATTTTAAATGGCACCTTTTTTCCTCACTCATTGCAAGGCCGAATATTGGAAGTATGCTCGAATTTTTTCCCTCCACAAAGAGAAGGCAGGAATATTTTGTTTTGTTTTCTTTTGTTTTATTGTTTTATTCTGATTGTTTTGTGCTCTTCCATGGGGCTCTTGTGGATGTATGCATGCTATTCCAAACTATTACTTATATTCTTAGAGTTCCCCAAATTTACACTTAATGGAAAACTGTCTCCTGGTACCCTCCTGAAAAGTCAAAACTTTGGCTGTATGGCCCAGACTTCTTTCTTTGTCTCAACAAGAAGCTGAGAGTTAGGATTTTTTTCTCCATTGCATTGTACAGTGCCGGGGGTGGGGGTGGGGGTGGGGGACGTGGAGAGTGGGTGCTCAAATTTTCTTGTCAGCTTCAATACAGCTGATTTCACACTCACCAAGGATGCCCAAGAGCTTAACTAAATTTTGGATTTTTCATAAAGAAAATTGGTACATGTATTGTTCATTTAAAATTTTAATAGGGGAGGAAGGATCTGAGGCTTCCTCTTCTACCATCTTGCATGCACCACTCCCTCCAAACTCACTATTTTTAATTCAAATTTGCCATTAAAACCTTATTCTTCTGTTAAAGCATTTTATTTCAAAATCTTTTAAAACACATGTAATTTTGCTTATATAAAAATTTAATATTTACTCTAATTACTTATAGATTAGAATTTTCTAAGGACAGTAATTATATCTTTTCTCATCTGTGTATTAACTCATTGGCTTAACATTATTAAGGGCTCAATAAGTAATTATTAAACAAATAGGTAAATAAATAAGTCATTCATTTCTTTCAAGTTACTTGTCTATACAGATTTTTTTTCTAAAGTAATGCCTCTATACTTCAACAATATCTTTCAACTTCTCTACGTGCTTATTTGCACAGCTACCATTAGATCCCAATCACCATTGTTCTTTGGGTTGTTTGTTTTGTTTAGCTTTTAATTTCAAATTCAAATTTTTCATATCTCATGTTGAGTCAGTTAAGTTTTATATATTAACCTTTTATCCTGAAACCTTGCTATAATTTCCTTTTAGTTCCAGGAGATTTTTTGCTGATTCCTTGGAATTTTCTATGGGTAACCTTTTATTTTATTTTCTTGCATTATTTTAATAGCTAACACTTCTGGTACAATGTTGTATAGAAATGGTGAGATGTGTAATTTTGCCTTTATTTTTTATATTGAGGGAAAACATATAACACCTCACAATTAAGTAGAATTGTTAAAATAAGATTCTTAAAGCTGTTCTTTATCACACTGAGAAAGTTTCTCTCTGTTTCTCTTTTGATGAGATTTACTTTTTATCCTAAATTGTTTCTGGATTTTGTCAAAAGCTTCTGTTATATAAGTTGATACAATTGTGTATTTTTTTCTTTTTTCATCTGGTGATATGGTAGATTACATTACTTGATTTTTTTTATTGTTAAATCAGCCTTCATACATGGATCAAACTATTTAAATTCAAAATATTTAGTTTCAGGGGAAGCTGGAATGGCTCAGTGGGTGAAGCGCTCACTTTGCAGCTCTGGGGACCGAGGATCGAATCCCGGCCCCGGCCTGTGTGGAACTACATGCTGAACTAGGAGCTCTCCCAGTTCAGTTTCTGTCTCTGTCTCTCTCTCTCACTCTTTCTCTCTCTCTCTCTCTCTCTCTCTCTCTCTCTCTCTCTCTCTCTCTCTCTCTCTCTCTCTGTCAAAAATAAATTAATTAATTAAAAAAAATACATTAAAAAAAAATATTTAGTTTCTGTCAAGAGTTCTTCTTTGACCCATGCATTATGTAGAAGTGTGCTGTTTATCATCCAACTATTTTGGGATTTTCAAAATACAATTTTCTTAGTGATTTCTGACTTAATATTTCTGGTCTGAGAGCATAAATTGCATGATTTCTATTTTTTTAAATGTTTTCAGGTGTGTTATGACACACAATATAGTCTATGTTGGTGAATGTGCTATGTAAGATTGAAATAAGTGTATATTCTGCAGTTTTTTCACAAATGCCCTTTAGATCAAGTTGACTGATGGCATTTTTCAGGTCAAATATATCTTTACTGAGTATCTGCTTAACCTGTCAGCTACTGAAAAAGGAATGTGAAGTCTCTAAACCTCTTAATTATAATACTGGATTTGTCTATTTCTCTCTACTTTTTTTGGGGGGATGGGGGTCAGGTATTTTGAAGTTTTATTGCTAGGTGCCTAAATATTGAGGATTGTTACATCTTCTTGGAGAATAAACCTGTCTATAATGATGCCAGGTCCCTATCTATCTGTAATAATCTTCTTCTCCACCTATCTATATTCTTAGTTATCATTACATACTCATAGCCAAAATATTCAAATTATTCCATATATAATATTTAAATGTTAGTTTTATAACTTTTTCTGTGAAAAATGATTGCTTTACTGACAATATTATATAGTGATTTTCCTTAGTTGTTTCTATTTGATTTAAAAATTTTTTATTTTGTATTTGTTGGGCCACAAAAGAGGAGGGGTCAAGAACAATATTAAAGTGATCGGAAAACAGTGGATTTTGACATCTGAAATGTCTCAACTCGTTTAGTTGTTAAAATTTTTCTTTTAAAAAGAGATCTTTCTCTTTTTCTCTTGGTTCTTTATTCTTAAACCTAGAGGTACTCTCTACAGTGCAACAATCAAATTAATAATCTGTTAAAGTAGTTACTTAGTAGATTGAGAAGCATACACAGAAAAAAATATTTTGTCTAATTTCCATGTCTCTGTTTTGACACTATATCTGTTGTAACTGAAAATCCCCCTTCTGTTCTGGGACCTGCACAGTCTCTTATAAGTTGTTTGTGTTATTATTGGATATATGTGATATGGTATTTCCCTTTATGTGGAATATAGCACTGGGTAGTTGGTTTTCACCATCTGAGTTATCACATTTTAGTTGCTTTGGCTCCACTGGCATTTGGGGCTGGAATTTATCTCACTAAAGCTGTTTCTTCAATGGACAAATTAAATTCTGTGCTTTAGATAGAAAATATTTGTGATATCAAATAATTACAAAATAACCCAGCTGTTTAGATTTTTATTGTCATAAAAAGGTCATCACTTTGTTATCAAATAATGCTTTTAACATGTATTTATTTTGAAATGCCATTTTTGGTAAGTTGGCTATTGGTATATAACTTCTAAATATTTAACCATTTTATAATTTTCCTTAAGAGATTATCCAGTTTGATATTTTGCCCTATCATAGAACTATCTATACTGAATGATTAAGTGCATGAACATTTCTTTACACTTAGAGGCATATGCTTTTGTTTAAACAATTAATATGTACTAATGCTCATAAAATGGTGTATATATATTAGTGTCAATGCCAATCTAATATTTTATGTATTCTCTAAATGTTATTTTTAGAAATAAAGAAAATTAAATATATATACTATATATGTATAGTATCATTTCATCTCAATGTTGTCTCCTACATTCATATTTAATCCAATTTTTTAAAAATCACACACAAAAAATAGGAGACTCTTACAAAGTGCTCATATCAAATGCTTTGGAATCTATTCCTCCTGATGAAAATGCTACAATTGCATTCTCTTCAATGAATCCTTAGTGATTTTTACTTTTTTCATTTTCACTCATATTATTTTCAACCATTTTTTTCTTCCAAATGTTCACCATTTCCCATTCTTCTTGTTTATGTGGATGTTTTTGTATTTAATGCAATATCAAAAATCCAATATCAATGTCTCTGAATTTGTGTGTCTTTAAGGATATTTATGTCTCATATAATTGTGATTTTCAAAGGCATTATCTTCCCAAGTTATACAGTTGATCTAAAGAAACACTGCCTAGTTATAAGTGAAAAATCATTTTCTTAAAAAATAATGATTACCAAATAATGTTTTATAAAATGTGTGATTTGAATTAAGCTATTCTCTTGTAATAAGAGTTTTTAGTTAACATTGTTCTATTTTTTAAATTGTAAAACACAAATACTGACATGAGAGTTACTCTCTTTTTAAGAAAACTTATGAATTTAGTAGCCAAATTCTAATTTAAACTCTCATTTGTGTGTATTCAGTAGCTATTTTATGGCCTTTAGGTAGTAGGTGCTCACTCAGAAACAAAGAGGTTTCTTTCAGTATGACTTATTTTGCTTAATAATATGGTTTTCAAGAAACATATGACCCCATTTATAGGTGGAAAATAAAACTTAAAGTAACAAAGAAACAAAAACTCATGGACACAGTCAATAGTTTAGTGGTTACCTGGGGATAAAGGGAAAGGTTTGTGGGTCAGGAGGGGACATCAAATGTATGATGACTGGAGGAGAGCTGATTCTGGGTGGTGAGCACATAACGCAATGCATAGACAATGCAATGTAGAATTGTACACCTGGAGACTATGTAATTGTTTCCAACCAATGTCACACCAATAAATTTAATAAAGAAAAAAAACATAGAAAAAGAAACAGCAGAGGGAAAAGTGACATAGATAGCACATGGGTTAAATTTGAAGATAGGTAAATGGAATCTGAAAAAATAATCATGATTAATACTTTTGGAATGGCTACTTTGCTAGCCACTGTGATAAGTGCATTATCTCTATTACATTATTGTATTCACACCAATCTTATAAAATGAGAACTATTATTATCTCCAGTTACAGAAAATGAGGCAATTAGTCATTGAGATATTTATAAAGATTTACACAGCTTATCAGTAACAGAGCCACAATTGGATCCGGCAACCTGATTGACTCCAGAGTCTATTCTTAACCACTTTCCTAAGCAGCCTTCTTAAGGTAGTTTTCAGTAAAGCTACTTAATATGGCTGTTATTTAATACTTGTCTGGGATGTTTCCTTTCCTCCTCTTCTGCCAATTAAAATTATTTTACTTGTATTAGTAGACCAAAATTCTTTATACAATCTTTGTTGATAGCTTCTAATGTACACTATTTAAATTATTACTTTATGTCTCCCTATTGAATGCCATAAACTCTTAAATAGCACAATTTTTTGTGTGACTTTAAAATTGTTAAATTTATTGTGGTGACATTGGTTGGTAAAAATTACAAAGGGTTTTTTATTTGTCTTTATATTCAACGTATTGAATATAAAGCATAGTACCTCACACATAATCATCACTCAATAAATATTTGTTTGATGGATCAAGTGTAGTTACTTTTGAACCAAATAGCCTATATTTACCTCATTTTCCACTGATGCTATGTTCTACATATCACCCTCCAACTCAGGGAAGTCATGCATTTATTTGCAATTTATTTGTTTAAAGTAAATAACTTTGATGTTCTGCATTTCCTTCTCAAAACACTGCCTAGAAAAAAATAGGTAGTAAGATCCCTTTCTGTAATAT
This sequence comes from Craseonycteris thonglongyai, assembly GCA_004027555.1. Classification (NCBI taxonomy): domain Eukaryota; kingdom Metazoa; phylum Chordata; class Mammalia; order Chiroptera; family Craseonycteridae; genus Craseonycteris; species Craseonycteris thonglongyai. Next base: position 28,388 of record PVKE010015675.1, read on the forward strand.
GTGGTCCTCTTCATTGTATTATGAGAGTCATGAAGAGAACAAACTTCCAGATTTACCACTGACAAGCTAAGTAGCTTTGGGTAGGTAATTTACTCTCTCTACCTTTAATTTACTCATCTGTAAATGACAATTTGAGATTAAAACATTTAAAAGTCTCCAATTGTTTTCATAAATTTATGGGTTAAAATAGCATTAGTAGAAAATATATGAGCAGATAGCCTAAAACTTGTAGTAGCCATATTTTGGCTACTATCCACAAACTGCTAATAACTAATCTATGCCTCTTATCACACATCTCTGAAATTATTTTTAGAGATCATTTAGGCTTTCATTTTCTTGTTCATGTGTGCATGTGTGTGTACATGTGTGCAGTTAGTTGTCTGCATAGGAAGGAGCTTTGGCTGACAATTTTGAGAATAACAATGATAAGATTAATTATATCAGAAATCCCATCTTCCTGAAATGGTGGAGAAGCAATGTTGAATGAAAACAATGAGCCTATGATTTTTTCACATTCCCTCTAATCTATCTTTCAATACTAGAACATTCCTGGGAATAGCAAAATAACAAATAATAATATAACAATAATAAAATAAATATAACTAGAAATGTGAATATTTTGCATCATTTCTACAAATGAGTTAATAAAAAAATAATTTTAACTTTAAAAATACCTCTGGATATCCATTTATATTAAGTCAAAATTATTCCCTACAAGAATTTTCTGCCTGTTTAAATGGAAAATTGAATGAAGTCACAATTTTTCATAAGTATTTTTCTTATATTAGTTCATATAATAAGAACTTTACCAGATGGTATTTTCACTAAATAATGTAGAAACAAGGTTACCTAGCACTTGTATAGTGCATTTGATTTTAGTTAATTTTTGGAAATAAGTTTACATTTCATTTATAACAAATATATACTTCCTATATACCTGGTATCATTCAAGAATATAGAAATAGGTTAGTGAATACTAATATTTTTCTGAAAATAAAAATAATTTGCTGAATGAAAGAAAAGAATTTTTACCCATGAATTCGATCTGTAAAAAACTATCTTTTAGGTAGCGGGGAAAAGTATTGACATTGTCAGATAAAAGAAAAAGAATTTGACATTAGCAAACTTATCACAAAAAATGGCTAAAGCTTGGTTTTCAAACATCAAATATGTGGAATGTCCCTAAATCAGCACTGAGAGGGAAATTTGTAGCATTAAATGCTTACATTAGAAAGATAATAGATCTCAAATTAATAATCTAGATTTATACCTTAGGTAACTAGATATCAGAAAGCGAAATATGACAAAGAAATAAGCTGAAGAAAGAAATAGTAAAGAGCAGACATACATGAAAGTAATTAAAGAATAAATAAATAACAGTTCTTTCAAATAAAATTTAAAAAATTGAAAACCATTAATAAGACTAAGAAAAAAAGAAGAGAAAAGCTACAAATAATAAATATCAGGTGTGAAACAGAGACTACCACTATGGATTCTGCAGTCATTAAATAGAAGATAAGAGAATATTATCAACAAGTTTGATGAAGCTGAGATGGCTCAGCAGGTTAAGCGCTCATTTTGCAGTTCCGGCCCATGTGGACCCATATACTGAACTGCAATGTGCTTCCCCTGTGGGAGGCTCCCAGTTTAGTTCTCACCCCCCAGTTTGGCCCTTGGCTCAAGGGGGCATGCCTCTCATGTGGGAGACCTCCCCACCAGCCCAGTTCCCAACGTGTGTAGCCCACGGCCACCTATGTGAAATGAAACCTTGTTGAAAACTGATGATGTACAACTACAGAGACTGCTCTGGGCCCTCCCTTTCTCTCTGTCTCTGTCTCTCTCTGTCAAAAACAATAAAATATTTTAAAAAAACAAAACAAAAACAAGTTTACACTCACAAATCTAATAAATATAGAAGATCTGAACCAATCCCTCAGAAATCAGGAATAGCAAACCTCAATCAATATGAACATGACAATCAAGTAGGCCTCTAATAAATAAATTAAATTGCAATCAAAATAGTCATGTCATATTGTTCAACTATTGAACTTAACAAACATTTAAAGAAGAATTAAAATTTATTTTATACAATCTGTTCTAGAATATAAGAAGAAATAATTCTCAAATTATATTATGAGGCCATATTATTCTCTAACTAAATAAAAGATAAAACAGAAAGAAACAGACTAACATAAATTTAAATGCAAAAATATTCCAAAATATTAACAAATGAAATTTAAAACAGTGTATACACCATGACCAAATGGGATTTATTTCAAGTATGCAAAGTTAGGTCAATATTTGAAAATTAATCAATGTAACTGACCATATCAACCTGTTATAAAAATTATATGATCATCTCATTGACAAAGACATTCAACCATGCTCCAAACCCATTCATGATAAAAAGTCTCAGCAAGTTAGGAATCAAATAAAACTACCTAAACTTGATAAAGCATCTAAAAAAAAAAAAAAGACAATTATAATATCAAGAAAAATCAAAGTTACAAAAGTGAGCAATTACAGAAAAAAAAAAGAAAATTACAAAAATAAGAAAAACCCTACAGCATTCAACTTTATTTTTAAGATTAAAATACAGAATGTTTTCATTCTACAATCAAGAACAAGGCAAAATGCTCTTACAACTTTTATTCAACATAGACTAGATATGCCAGCCACTGCAATTGGGCAAGAAATGAAAACAAAGTACTTATATTAATACATAAAAAAAACCAAAAACTGTCATTATGTACAAAGGGCATGATTGTCTACATATATCCCAAGGTAACTACTAAAAACTCCTAGAACTAATAAGTGAGATTGAAATTCACAGAATAAAAGACCAATTAAAAAAATAAAAAAATAATAATAAAAAAAGGGAAAGCCGGGATGGCTCAGCAGGTTAAGCACTCGCTTTGAAGCCCCGAGGACCGAGGATCAAATCCCGGCTCTGGCCCAGGTGGACCCACATGATGAAATGGGGTGTGCTTCCTGAATGCTGTGAGGCCCCCAGTTTAGTTCAAAAAATAAAAAATAAAAATAATAATAATAAAAGACCAATTAATAAATTATAATCGTATTTCCATGTATTAACAATTAAACATGATGAAATCAAAAATAAAAACACAATATATTTATTCCAGAGGAAAAAATATTCAGGTATAAACTTAATAAAAGCATATCTAGAATCTGTATGTTAAAAATTTTTTAATTAAGAAATTTAAAGTCTCACTAAATGGAAACATACCCCATGTTCCTGTATTGAAAACTCAACATAACAGAGATAAAAGTTCTCCTCAAATTGATCTATAGATTTTAATGTAAATCTTGTTAAAATCTCAACAAGGTTTCTGTAGGCTATAAAAATTTATTATAAATTATATGTAAAGGTACACTAGAATAGTTTTATAAAATACCTTGAAAAAGAATAAAATAGGAGAAATTATTTTACCTAATATTAAGGCCTAGTATATAGCTACAGTTGTCATGATGGTGTGGTTAGTGAAGAGATAAACAAATAACCAATGGAACAGAATAGAGATCCAAAAATATATCTACAGGAAGATACAAATGTACTTAAAAGCAGTTAGGATGGCTTTCTAATTATGCTATAGAATATGGATACTATAAGCACCAAATAAATAAATACACTTTGACCTAAACCTCATAAAGTACACAAAAATTAACTCAAATCAGGAACCTTAATGTAAATGGAAAAACCATAATAATTTTAGAAAAATTAAAACAGAAAAATTTTGATAACTAAGTCTCAGCAAAGAGTTCTTAGACCTGACATCAAAAGTACTATCCATATTAAAAAATAAATACATAAATTTTATTTCATATACATGAGAAATATTTCTCTACAAAAGACCCTGTTAACTCATGGACACAGTTAATAGTTTAGTGGTTACCTGAGGGTAAGGGGGGAGGGGTTGGGGGAATAGAGAGGGGGCATAAAATAATATATTGTGATGGAAAGAGAACTGGCTCTGAGTGGTGATCACACAATGCAACACATAGACAATGTAATGTAGAATTGTCCACCTAGAACCTATGTAATTTTTTTACCAACTAATGTCACCCAAATAAATTTAACAATTTAAGAGAGAGAGAGAGAGAGAGAGAGAAAGGGAAAGAGAGAGAAAGATCCTGTTAAAAGATGAAAGACAGACAAGGTATAAACTTAAAATATTATTTCAAAACAACTTATCTGACAAAAGACTTGTATCTATATTAAATTAAAATCTCTGACAACTCAATAGTAAAAAACAGTTCAACTATAAAATTTTCAAAATACATAACAATATTTTTTACCAAAGACTATATGCCAAAGAGCAAATAAGCACACAAGAAGGTACTCAATATCTGAGGAATCCAAGATGGCTCAGTGGGTTAAGGGCTCATTTTGCAGCCCCGGGAATGGAAGATTGAATCCCGGCCCCAGCCTGTGCGGAACCATATGCTGAATTGGAGAGTGCCCCCAGTTAGGTTCTCACCAGGGTGAGAAACCGACCCACTTCCTGCCCCGTGCAGCCCTGCTCCCACCTGTAGAATAAAACTATGTGGAAAAACCAATGATGTACAACTATGGAGACTGTTCTGGGCGCCCCCCCCTTCTCTTTGTCTCTGTCTCTGTATCTCTCTCTCTTTCTCTCTGTCAAAAACAATAAAAATAAATCTTTAAAAAAAAAAAAAGAGGGAAAGCCGGGA